>CP137686.1:4911644-5054144 GCA_037976565.1 Mesocentrotus franciscanus | reverse complement strand
CGAGGGAGAGAGGTGAAATAGCGATAATTTGACATTCCAGATGATGACTCGAAACTGTTGTGAAGTTCTCTGTGTGTTTGCCATTGATATAAAGCGGGGTGGCAAATCCGGTCACTCCGTCATGATTATGTACATGTGGGACTGGGCCAATGAGACCTTTTGATCTGTGTTCCTATCACAAGGGGAATTCGAAGTGCTGATGCGTTGTGAGTGGTAATATGTGTAGACAAGATGTCAGCCATCTCATGAAGTACTTAGTTTAAGGTCTAGATCTACATCTACAAGTAGATTCAAGAATCAAATTCAAGTCAAAGACTTGAATCTTGATATAGTCTAGGGACAGTCTGATCGCGCACCCGATGTTGTGTGCTAAAATCCTTCCCATGGAGATTGCACGCAGCCCTATGCAGTCTACGTACATTGCGCGTTCATGCAAAATTGGTCAATGTTTTTATCACCAATTCGAAATTCAAACCTAAATCGCTTGTGATCCTGAAGGTGAAACTCAATAAATGAGGTGTCATATGAAAGAGCAGGGTTTTCTCCATATTTCCCAAAGGGGCTCACTTCGGAATTCTAAAACTATCTTGATCAAAACAGCGGTTTAACATCGTTTCCATCGTATCTCCGATCTTTGCCACTTTCCTGAACCGAGCCCCCCAGGCTTATGTAGGGCTAGACGTAAGGAAAATATCCCAGCACTTATTTTTTCGCTAGCCCCAAGGGATCACAAGCGATTACAGTTTGAAAATACCCTTCCCCATATTTTTCGGATCAGCTAAGTAGGGAGGCGTGAGCTCCGCGCCGGCCGAACCCATGGTGATAGCGTGTAAAATCTGCACATGAATGTGCATCGGATCCTGAACTTGAACTTAGCTGAAGGTGATACTCAATAAATGAGGTGTCATATGAAAGAGCAGGTTTATCTCCATTATTTCCAAAGGGGCGTCATCTCGGGTTTTTAATTATCTTGGTCAAAACAGCGATTAAAAAAAATAAAAATTATTGTTGAATTTGAAATACTTACTTTTGAATGCGATACTCAGAAATCATACTATAACCGTAAATGACCGTAATAATTCAGTTCTGTAATTTCCAGCTGATTCACAGTTAAAAATGAAGAAAACTGAAGAACCCGCCGCTGATTTTCCTCCGTCGTGTCTCGTTACGCATGTATCGTTTTATACGACCGAATTTGTGTATACGATTTTACACGGAGTATCAGCGCTCGACAAAAAGAATGAGGCCGATGTGTCATATGAAACTGAAACTTGAAAGAGCAGGTTTTTCTCCATATGCCCCACAAGGGTCAACTCAGAACTCTAACAATATCTTGATCAAACGGCGATTTAAACATTGTTTCCATCGTAGCTCCGAGATTCCCACTTTCGTGAACTGACCCCCTGAGGAATAAGTAGTTCCAGACGTAAGGAATATATCTATGCGCTTATTTTTTCGCTAGCCCCAGGGGATCACGTGCGATTACAATTTGAAAATACCCTTCCCCCCACTTTTTGAATCAGCAAAATGGGGAGGCGTGACTCTGCTCAGCGCAAATCCATGGTGACAGCGCGTAGAATCTGCACCATGGATACATGTATGATGTATGATGATGTTCGGCGGCGCGAAGCGAACTTTGATTGCATACGGATCGTGTGTGTGCATTCGGATCGCGTGTGTATTCATTCGGCGAACGGACCTGCATGCGGATGCACAATGAAGACAACGGAGGAGGAGTTTGACGATCGCGCTCAAGAAGTGCCGCCGCTAAGCAACACGCGTACGCTTTGTCATCGTGCGATGCAGATAGCTGTACTGCTGCACAGCTGTTGAGCAAAATTTATAACTCGGCGTGTTCCACTTTTTCGTCCATTCTGGCCAAAATTGGATGAGTATTGCCTAGATTTTGGGGGGCTGTATCTTTTGATAGAAACACCAGTGAGTCTTGAAATTTGAAATGTGTTTTTTTGAATAATTTTTTTTATAATTATCCCAGCCATAATGGTGAAAAACGAACCAAAAGGGAAAATTGAAAAATCGTTCAGACACCCTATCAATAGTTACAATACTCATGTCAAGCATGCCCCCCCCCCCAAAAAAAAATAGCTTGATATTTGAATTTACAAGAGACAAGGAGACAAGACTAGACTAGCCTAGACTAGCCTAGATCTAATCATTATGAAAAGAGTAAAAAATACGAGGCAAACATTCTTGGAATAACACATATTATTATAAAATACAAAACCCGTGTCGAATGCTGTGTCATGATTTGTTTTCTAGACTTCTCTTACTGTGTTAGGCTCTTTTTGTTTTTACTATTGTATCAACGCTCTTGATGCAATTTGTTTTTGTGAGCTCAAGTTATTGATTGAGGAGTTGGCATTTTCATGGAATAGGAAACCACCATCCGTTTACCTGACTTTCAGTAGCACTTTATTTATCAAATGCATTGATGTTTTGTTTCTTATCCAGCTAGGGAATTAACTGTTAAGCAGTAATTATTTTTGGTCATAGAAACTACATGATGCGATATAAATAAATTAAATTTTGAATTGTTTTTTGCAGGTAGGGGAGATTTTCTCAGCTGCTGGTGCAGCCTTCAGTCAGCTTGGTGAACTGACGATGCAACTATATCCTGCCAATGATCAAACACCTGTTAGGTAAGGTAGAAACATTTGTAACTTGTTTGAAATTCCTCCTCCTCCTCCTCCTCCCCCTCCTCCTTCTTCTTGTCTTCTTTTCCCCCTTCTTCTCCCCCTCCTCCTTCTTCTCCTTTTTCTTCTTCTTCTTCTTCTTCTTCTTCTTCTTCTTCTTCTTCTTCTTCTTCTTCTTCTTCTTCTTCTTCTTCTTCTTCTTCTTCTTCTTCTTCTTCTTCTTCTTCTTCTTCTTCTTCTTCT
This sequence comes from Mesocentrotus franciscanus, assembly GCA_037976565.1. Classification (NCBI taxonomy): domain Eukaryota; kingdom Metazoa; phylum Echinodermata; class Echinoidea; order Camarodonta; family Strongylocentrotidae; genus Mesocentrotus; species Mesocentrotus franciscanus. Next base: position 5,051,247 of record CP137686.1, on the reverse strand, counting down.
TCTTCTTCTTCTTCTTCTTCTTCTCCTTCTCCTTCTCCTTCTCCTAATTATACTCTTTCTCTTTCTTTTGCTCTTTCTCCTTCTGCTTCCCCTTCTTTTTCTTCCTCTTCCTCCTCTTCTTCTTCCTCTTCCTTTTCTTCTTCCTCTTCTACTTCTTTCTCTTCCTTTTCTACTACTACTACTATTTCTTCACCTCCTTTTATTTTCCTCCTCCTTCTTTTCTTCTTCTGCTTGCCCAAAACCATTAAAAGGAAGTCAAATTTAAGGTATTAGATTGACATTTTTCAAATGATTTTATCTGATTTTTGGATTTTCTTTTCATCTAAAAAAAAGTTCAAGACATCTACTGATGCTGTAATTGTCAGGAGTGTTATTTCAAAAGTGAACCTTTTTGCTCCTTGGCACCCTAGTGGGGTTGCTGGCCCGAATATGTCGGTGGTTCTTCCTCTTACAGATTTATAGATTTATAGATATCCAAGAGGCTTTTATTATAACAATAAATGACCTTCTAGACATTTGATCTCGTAGAAAGTTGACCTACATGTAAATGGGTGCAAAGACACATTGTTCTCCTGCAGAAATGGTAACATTATGTTTGAAAGTCTTTGTGACTTTTGCTGAATGTTTTTATTGTTTTATCTTTGATATCACAGTGGCAAGTGGACAGATGAGGAGGTGGACATGCTGAAGAATGCCATTAAACAATTTGGAGATGATCTGCACAAGATTAGCGACATTATCAAGACGAGAACAGTGTAAGTTATTACGATACTAAATGGTCTTTGAGTTTTCTGTGAGACTAGAAACGTTAGTGTCCATGAAATGTTTGCGATTTTGCAAGTTTCATGCCTCAAAATTTATAATCACAGCTGGCAAAACACTAGATTTTGTATTTGTGAAATTCTCTTTCAATTAAAATGGTGTTGTTCAAAATTTACAACAAGTTTCATGCCACAAAAGTTCTGGATTTACAGTATTAAAGGCCTACAGCACACATTAAAATCTAATTATGATCCAAATTTGGAAGGATTGCTACATTATTTGACAACATATATATTTTTTCCGTCTGAGGTTCCTGGTAGTCATGTGAATAGTAATATCAAATTGTAAAGGTAGAAACCATGAAGTGTTCAGTGGTTCACAAGTGGTCCAGCTTCACCAAAGTTTCATAGAACTGCAAAATAGTGAAATGTGATTGAAATGTCAACTACAAGGAACAGTTTGCAGAAGATTCTCTTGAAGTTGTCTTGATTTCCAGCACATTAACATACAGCATTCTGCTCCCCTCCATTCTGGCTCCTGTGGGATTAATATGGCAATGTTTTAATTTTTATTTGTGATTTTTCTTTCCAGATCTCAGATCAGGGCAGCTATCAAGAGGAAATCTCTTGATGTGAACTCCAAGAGAGACAAAAGTGAGAGCGTGCACAGTGAGTCCTCTACAGGTCTCACCTTGACCAGCCACTCTCCAGCACGTGCCACGTCGGGTCAACCACCTTCTAAGAGGAGCAAGCATGGTAAAATCTTGCTAAACCTTAACCCCATTTTTTTTTTTACCACTACTCATGTTTTTCACTTATGCCTAGGTTACATACAAACCGGGCCCCGTACGATTTTCCCTACCAGGCGGCTTGCCGTGGATTTTAGAGACCATACGGGACCCTTCCGATTTTCATTTCTATGGCATGAGAGGTCCTGGTGAAAATTGGTCGAGTGAAAATGCAAGGTGCCCTTAAAGGTGCCGGCCGGGTGCTGTCCGGTCATCTTACGGGCTCCGTCCGATGAACAGGTGGACCCTATGGCTCCCGGGGCCCGGCCGGGGTCCTCAAGGCGCCTGGCTGGGTGCCGTGCGGTGCACTGAACTCTTTTCCCTCTGACATCCACGCCTCCATTGAGAATTGACAGAAAAATTCATGAGGGGCCCGTCCAGAGCCCGCATGGGACCCGTACGGTGCCCCACGGGCCCTTTACGGGCTTTCTACGGCCTAACGGTCAGATAAAAACGCCGGAAAAATTGGGAGCAGCCAACTCAGCATCACGGGGCCCGTACGGCTTTAAAAAATGTCCCGGCGCCCGTAGGAACTGTACGGGAGCCGGCCGGCCACCACCCGAAAATTCCCGAAATGTCTGTTTTTACTCGCCGTACGGGCCCCGGAGTGTATATGTGAAAGCCCCATTAGCTGTAGCCCTCCTCATAATGTTTGACATGCTCTGACGACTGCTCAGTCATGAATTTTAACCAAAATCCCAATTAAAGGGGAAACCCACCCTTTATTAAATTGGTTTTAATCGCCAAAAAATAAAAATAAATAAAAAGTAGAGAAACGGATTGATGAAAATTTTGAATCTTTGAAATTGTAATTGATCAAACACAAATTAGCAACTCAGTGACCTTTCTCTCGCAGTCCTTTATCAGTTGCTCTGTAGTCTGTACTGAAAAATTCATAAATTTCTATTTCATCCAAAGAAAATGTCCAATCATACACTTGTGTTTACACAAGCCCTGTATGATACAAATATATTCCTTCACCACAAACCAAGAAATCATCTCTTATGACAAAAGGTATCTATCAAATCTATTTCTCAGATTCATTAGAGCCTGGAAATGATTCCCTGGTCGACATCGAAGGCCTAGAAGACAGCTCCGTATCTCCATGCAAGCGGTTGGAATATGATGGAATACAGCCTGCTGCCGGAAGTAAGTCTTCAAATTTCTCTCAATTTTTCATTTTTGCTGATTATGAGAAAGGAAATTTATTTTATCGTGATTTCAGTGAAATGATTTAATTGTCATTAAAGGTACTATGTCCCATTTGCTGGCCAAAAAAGGGATTGAAGCTTTTTGTGAGAAAATAACGACCATTAGCTGTCAAATCGATATAAGTGATTGCAATCACCTAAGTAATAGTCTGATTTTCAGACCCTTGTACCGAATGGTTGTACGTTTTGTGCTGCACAAAGATTCAATCAGTTTAATTTTGGCCATTACAAGTAGTGGGTTATTGATGTAGACAAATGCTCATGTACAGTACCTGTTACACTTACAGCTCATTTTTGTACCGTATGTTATTACCAAAGGAAAAAAATGTCAGTCAGTCACTCAATAGTGTCTGACAGTGAAGTCTAGAAAGTGAACGGGTTTCCTTGCATAATTTGAATACTAGGACACTGCTAATGTTTAAATTTCACAGATAGGACATACATGACATATTCATAATTCCTGCAAAGTTCTACAGAATTTGATGTTGGCTGCAAAAGGGACATAGAATCTTTAACAAAGCTTAAGCTATGATTTATCATTAGTTAATGATCACATTTAAGTGCCTTGGTAATAAATCTTGGAGACGTCTGCACAAACACCAATAATAATCTGCAAATTAGAATTTGTTGTGACATTAAAAATCTCTTCATGAAACTCAAGATAAAATGATTCTCAGAATACCCCCACTGCTTTTCAAGACCGACTTTATTATTATTGTGTATGTCTCCCTCTAGTGACAAAGTTCAGATGAGATTACAAGACTCCTGGGGGTGTTTCACAAAGATCCAAAGTTGGACTTAAAAATTATGGAGAGCCATTAGTAGCCTTGAAATAAATTATGTTCAAAAGTGAAAATTCAAGTAGTTTAGACTTTTTATAAATTCCACATCAAGAACATGAAATCTCCCATGATAATAGAAAATATGAATGATTTGAGTCAACATTTTATGCCTTTTAAAATAACTTTTACAAAATATTTTCAAAGATGCTAACGGCTTTCCATAATTTTTAAGTCCAACTTAAGATATAAGTTCGACTTAGGATCTTTGTGAAACACTCCCCTACTCAATCTTCTGTGTTTGCTTTGTCTCCTTTTGTATCTGTCTGTTTACATATCCTTTTGTATTACTCTCAGTATCTATCTGTCAGAGCCTCTCGTGTTTGTGAGTCATGGGCAGCCTTGAGTTAAAGAGAAAGACCAGTTCTGGTCATGCGATTACATTGTGAAAGAAACGATGTGGAATCGATCAGAAAAGATTGATCATCTAGCATATAAGTATTGGTGTGTACTGCAAGGTTCTGGAATCATCAAAATTATAAGAAATTTGGCCCAGTCTTGGTAAAGTTACAAGCACTGTACACAGAAAGATGTATATGGGACTACGCAACCACGTGCGCGATATCTATTTGGTCCCAATAGATATAATAATTTACCAAATATATCAATTAGTAGGCGGTTTCCGACTTTCCCGCAAAATTTGTATCATCACGTATTAGTCAAAACATATTCTTTCACATGATTGGTAATGAGAGCTTCCATTTCATTTTTTTGAGAGAGGCGTTTCCAAAACTGGTCTTTACCTTTAAGTGAAAATAGAGTTGTCCAGGGGAATTAGAACTCATCAATGTTCAGTTTGCATGTCCAATCTGCAAACCAAACTATCAGAAAAGGTCTTTATATTCTTAATATACACTCAACAATTTGTCAATTTCTTGATGACTATTAAAGTGTATGTGACTATTTTTATGTGTTATTTTCTCACAGTTGACATCAAGGTAGAATGCGAGGCCACCTCCTCTGGAACAGAAGCAGACATTTTACAAAGATGAGGAAGCCAGCCCTCTGTTTCCATGGCTATGTATACACCACGTCCACATTCATCCAGAGATGTTATTAATACAGCAGTACAGAGTATGAAATGGAACAGAAGCAGACAATTCACAAAGTTGAGGAACCCACACGGCCCTTCGTTTCCATGGCTATGTATACACCACGCCCACTTTCATCCAGAGATGTTATTAATACAGCTACATGTATACAGAGTATGAAATTGAACAGAAGCAGACATTTTACAAAGATGAGGAACCCACACGGCCCTTCGTTTCCATGGCTATGTATACACCACGCCCACATTCATCCAGAGATGTTATTAATACAGCTGTACAGAGTATGAAATGGAACAGAAGCAGACATTTTACAAAGATGAGGAACCCACACGGCCCTTGGTTTCCATGGCTATGTATACACCACGCCCACATTCATCCAGAGATGTTATTAATACAGCTGTACAGAGTATGAAATGAACATTCTATCTCCTCGCATGCATCATGCTGGACAGTTGTATTCACCTTGTTATTCATGAAATGGTACAGTGAAACCTGCTTTAGTGACCACCTGTATAGAAGACCACCTGTCTTTAATGACCGCATTTCTGTTTCCCTTGAATATATTGTTTGTCATTGAAACATATACATGTACTATAGGAACCTGTACACAAAGACCACCTTCCTATAAAGAATGCTTTTCTTGTCTCCCTGGAGCGGTCTTTATATACAGGTTTCAATGTATTTGCTATGTTGCTCTTTGTTAGATTGCACCTTAGTTGATCATGAGATAGCTGTAGATCATTTTAAGGCTCTTTACACAAGACAGACCTGTAAATCATGGCGCTTTATAAAAAAACATGTGAGTGAATCGTGAGTGGGGTGAAGAATGGCAGCTGCACGCGACAAAGGTTGTCTACGTCATAAGCTGATCTAAAGAGGGGCTTGAAGCCCCCCTAAAGACAAACAAATCTTATAGAAGGCACTCATTTATACATACTCCCTGATCTGTGTGTGGTGAGATTCCGTTACGTTTTATCTCACTTTTCTATTGCCTTTGTGGAAAAACCGCGGCAGTTTAGCTAGCGTGCTGGAGCAGCAAATGTGAAGGAGGCTTTATACAGTCATGTATATCTTCTGCCGAGACCCTTGAGGGCAGTTTAACGCAAGGTAGTAAAGTGATAAAACTTTACTACGTCTTGACTGCCCTTTTGACCCTCCGCTGTCAATATCCTTGAAATTTGATTTGTACAAAATGTACCAGCATGATTGGTAGTGGTATCACATGACATGTTAACCTCTATGGCAATACATGTATATCCATTGTCATTTTGTTTATGCAAAGATGCTTTTATTTTATTAAATTTCCTAATATCCAACTTTTATACGATCCCAAATGACTTACAATGTTTTTAATGTAAAATACAGAATGCTATCATTTAATGTGAATATTTAGATCAACGTTGGTTCGATTGTGAAATAGCGGGTGCTATCACTCTCAATATTTATTTAATGTACACAATTAATGAAATGAAAATAGAAATATAACTGATATATTCTCATGGAATATCACAAAGTTTTAAAAAAGTTTGCTGTTTTAAAGGGAGATGATCGTCAGTTTCCACGTGCAGAAGGTCATAATTCGCCGACACCAGACTCGGTGGAAATGCCATTAATGGGTCAAACACCAAACCCATAGCACCATCAAGAAATACTCCCTAGTCTCTCAAAGAGTCTTTGGGTGAGGGAAATGTAAGATAATGACTTTACCATATGATGGGATGGGTGAAAATGCAGAGCACTACATGAGCCTTTTGGTCATATTAAACTGAAGGCTTATCCTGGTGATTGACAACACCTGTTATTGGGTAAACACCCAAATGGTGTTGAAATTAAATTGCATTGTGAAAGAAACGTTGTGGAATCGATCAGAAAAGGTTGATCATCTAGCATATAAGTATTGGTGTGTACTACAAGGTTCTGGAATCATCAAAAGGATAAGAAATTTGGCCCAGTCTTGGTAAAGTTACAAACACTGTACACAGAAAGATGTATATGGGACAACGCAATATCTATTCAGGCCGGATCGATATGATAATTTACCTAATATATCAATTAGTAGGCAATTTCCCGGCAAAATTTGTATCATCACGTATTGGTCAAAACATATTCTTTCACATGATTGGTATAATAAGAGCTTCCATTTCATTTTTTGAGAGGGGGCGTTTCCAAAACTGGTCTATACCTTTAAGGGAAATTTTAGAAGCAATCTCTGGGCATTATTCAATTTTCGAGATATGAGAAGCTCTCTTTAAATCCTAAGTTAGTTTGATTCCATTTTTAACTGTTACAGTGATTTGGTAATTTTTGCTGTTATTCAATATGCTTTTAATCTTTACACTCATTGCATGAGTGATCTTTAGAGTACCCAGTTATTTCCATTCAGTTCAAATCGTTGGAACACTGCATTGATAGTGTTACAGTACAAGAACACCTGGGAGGTGTTTCACAAAGATCCTAAGTCGAACTTAACTCTAAGTTGGACTTAAACATTATGGAAAGCCATTTGTAGCCTTAAAATAAAATATATTTAAAAGCAAAAATTCAAGTATTTTGGACTTTTCATAAATTCCACATCAGGAACATGAAATCTCCTTTATAATAATGAAATATGAATGATTTGAGTCAACATTTTATGCCTTTTAAAATAACTTTTACATAATTATAAAATATTTTCAAAGATGCTAACGGCTTTCCATAATTGTTAAGTCCAACCTAGAGATAAGTTCAACTTAGGATCTTTGTGAAACACCCACCAGTCAAGGTTAATTTAACAACATTACTGGAAAATCAACCTTTTAAAAAAAATACATTTAAAGGGGGAAGTCCACCCTGATATTAAGTTGGTTTTATTAAAAGCAGAAAAATGAAGCAGGTCAGAGAAAATTTGAGCAAAAAACGATTAAAGAATGAAAGTTATAATTTTTAAAAGATGCAATCAATCAAACACAAATTGGCAGCAATGCGAGGTATCTTGCGAGCTCCTCTCCAATTCACTCTGTACAGCAAAATTCATAACTTTCATTTTCTTAGTTATTGATGACAGAATAGATTTTTTTTTTTTAGTACAGGACAAATGAGAAGGGCCCTCACAAGATGCATCACAGAGTTGGCAACTTGTGTTTGATTGATCACACCTTCAAAATTCATGATTTTCTTATTTTTAATTGTTTTTTGCTCAAACTTTCACTGACGCGTTTCTCTCATTTTTCTGCTTCTATTAAAACCAACTTAATATGAGAGGCTGGACTTCCCCTTTAACTGTGCATCACTCAAAGTCACAAAGGTCAAATTTTCCCCCAAGTCAAATTATTTTTGGCCAAACTATGCAAAACGTGTTATTTACACTTGGTAACTCAAATTTCAAATAGATCGAACTAATTTTATTGTGGTCCCAACAGATTCGTGTATATCATGTTCCATGCTATAATTCTTTGAAGTAATTTGGGGACTTAGTAAAACCTCTTGGCACTCCAAGAAGACTTTTGGAAGTGAGAGTTTTTTTTTTTTAATAGAATTATTTTATTTTTTTAATACCAGATATGGTGTAAACAGCCCATGGCACGTGATCTCCTCATGTAAATATGCTGAAATAATTGTATGTTGATGTTGTAAATATGTAAATAGAGGAATTAAAATGTCCAAATCATTTGTAAGAAAGAAAAAAAAAAAAAAAATCACTTTTGAACTTGGCTTTTCCTTCACACTACCATGCTTTAACTGTGCATGAGAGGTAACTTACTGTAAAACCATTGTTGGCTGCTTCATGGCAGTATTGTGAAAAGACAAACAAAAAACACTGGATAGTAGTTGTTGCTGTCGGTGAAGTGTTTGACTTTATTTTCACGATCCTTAACACGTGAACCAATCAATATTGGATTTTCTGCACACATCTGGAATGAATCTCTTTATTACACCATCTTTCAAGTTTGTAGGCAAAGATTTCCAGGGTTAAACCATTTTATTCTGTTTTTCTCTTTTTTATAAAAGCCCTTAAAATGGCTGAGGAGCTCTGCTGAAAGCTCTTTTTCATTCATAAAATTTCCTTTTGAATTGTCTGATAGAAACGCTCGGAGTATGTCTGACATAAAGACAGATATATTAATGCTAAAACTTGAAACGTAGGTTTCACCAAAAAAAATTATTTTCCGTTTTTTAAACTTCCATAATGTAAAAAAGTCTTACCGGTATACCAAATTTTATACATGATACCATCATACGTCCTCCATAAAACCAAAGGAAATCGCAACAGATTATTTAATCGGCTGCCCGCGAGAAGGTCCTTGGTGCCATTGACAATACATAGCTCTCAAGGCCTTCTTGTGGGTAGCTGACGATTACTCTTTCTCGGTGACATTACAAACTTCAGTCTTTCTCCATGATATTAGACATACATAGCATTGTTTACATTTCCACCAATGATCACCACTTACCAACAACTGATTTAATAAAATTATACTGGTCCAACAAATGCATACAAACTCATCGATATATGTGTCAAACTAATTCAAAAAGCTTACCCGGGGTACAATTAAAATCGTGATTGGTAGATAAAATCGTGATTGGTTAGATAAAAACATGTACATTCGTATCTACGAGGCCATACTTTTGATACAATATGACCCTAAACATGAACAAGTGGATAAAATAGAATCTAGGAGTATATTATTGCAACCTTTGTCGATAATTGAGATAGATTATACATGTATTTAAAGAGACAAAATATACAGACAATACTCACAATAGGAAGATACACCTACCGGTATTTGAGAAACAAATGACAAGAGAATGCAGTATGGTTAATTTGTCAAGAGCTAGAAGGGGATTAACTCTACTGTTTGAAAAAGTACTTGAGCTAACGCCTTCAGGCTCTTGGCAGATGACATGTTAAGTTCATCTATGGCCAGGGTTGTCGCTAGCACACACCATACTTGATTTTAGTATGGGGACTTTAGAAAGAGAACCGTCTAGGTATACCCGACAAACATACAGGCATACACGAGAAATGAATGTACATGTACATACAATTTTGCCCTTCGAAGAACTGCTCACATATCTTGGATGTGATAAACGATTAGTGAGGTATGTGTGGAAAATGTACAGTGCTTAACGAATGATCCTCAGCAATGATTTTCTCACGTCCAATTTCTTCAAAGAAAGATTTTATCGTTACATCGTTATCATGATGACATTGTTTGTGTGCTCAGCCCTTAAATATGCTCTCATCTGCCAAAACCATCCCACTGGGCTTCTAAAACGCCAGTTCACTCAAGCAAACAATTTCAGACGAGGCCCCCGTTTTCGGCACTGATGAAGGTACAGGTATCTATACCTTGACCTCCACACCTGACCCGGAAAATGGACCTTGCTACACCTCTTGACACACATGAAGAAATTAGGTCACGGAAAAGACGATGACTGAGAATTGAAAGCATTTTAATAGGAACATGTAGATGAAAGTAGAGATAGCTGACAGAAGGCACGAGAAGCACAGACAAAATAAAAACAACTAGAAAATATAGAGGAGAAAGAGAGAAGAGATTAAAGGGGAGAGAGTGTGAAAGAGAAAGAGTGAGCAGGATAGAGGAGAAACAGCAGACAGAAGAAGGCACAACAAGCAAAGACAAAACAAACAATAGAATATCAGAGAGGGGGATAAAGAGAGAAGAGGAGAGAGAAAGATGAGTGAGCAAAAGAGAAAGAGTGAGCAGGATAGAGGAGAAACGGCAGACAGAAGAAGGCACAACAAGCAAAGACAAAAAAAAACAATAGAATATTAGAGAGGTGGATAAAGAGAGAAGAGGAGAGAGAGAGAAAGATGAGTGAGCAAAAGAGAAAGAGTGAGGAGGATAGAGAGTAGGGTTACAAAACAGGAAGGATCAGATAAGTTGTTCCTAGATACCTATAAAGGGTACCAGCATTAATATATATATATATATATATAAAAGTGCGAGAATGCACTTCAGAACCCGAAGAAGGCCTCACAAGCCGAAAGCTCGTAATAAAATTGTAAAGTACAGCTACGTCTCACGTTCCTAGACCATTTTCTTCACGCCTATATATATATATATATATATATATTTAAACATCCATTAAAAGTATTATGTATCGTTTGTACTCTGAATGCTGTATGTCACAAACTCTAGTGACAATTGCTCCCTTGTCAATTTCCTACACCAACCAGATTCTTAAAGGTAAAGCCCACCCTGATATCAGGTTGGTTATAAATATAATAAAACCAGAAAAATGAGAGACACAGGTCAGTGAAAGTTTGAGCAAATTCCGATTAAAAGTATTAAAGAAAGTTATGAATTTTGGAAGTTGTGATCAGTCAAACACAAATTGGCAACCCAGTGACGTATCTTGATAGCTCCCTTCCCATTTGCTCTGTACTAATAAAATCAGTAAATGTTATTTTCCCTAAATAACATTTTAAATCATACATGCACCCTAAACATAATAATTGCAAATATGTTTCTATACAACCCCTATATGGAAGAAAATTTATTACGTCATCAAAAAACGAAGAAAATGAAAGTTTATGAAACTTTTATACAGAGCAGCTTAATATCAGCATGGACTTCACCTTTAAGTATCTCACTTGACCAAACACCTTACCTAACCATAATCATAAAGTTACTCTAAAACCAAATTGCAACCCTAACCCTATATAAAGCCTGGAGCAATTATCACATGAGCAAAAGCTTGATCACCAATCTGATGCATGTAACACCAGCAAACAGACATATACTCTTTTATATCAGAGGACATAACAAATGAAAGCACCCATAGTCCCATACTGTTCCACAATATATTTGCATCCATTACAATGAGTTGTCACAGATTACTGAACATCTGTGACTGTAAGTTTAAAATAAAAAACATGCACAACTATAAAGCAATCACCAATTCACAACTTTGCATACTTATATCTTATTTATATTATGATCTGTGCCTGCACGTAAACTGAAACAATGAAAATGCTATGCATGGCCTATAGAAGACAGCTTTTATATTTCATACACCTGAAAAAGTACAAGCTTGGCTTTGAATTTGATTCCCCCTCAAATAGGACCAACACAAAAACTTTTTAATAAATCTGAAGGGCAATACATATCAAGCGTTAATAGTGCATGGTTTACATCATATAATTATAAAACAATCAAATCAATCAAGTGCATGCAATATTAAACACAAATCCATATATACCTATGTGTAAATTGATCTTAAGCGATGTTCATATAATGATTTCCTCTAAATATCTTTACATAAAAATGAGCATGCTTGTTTCACTGATACGCAGAACTGAAAATAACCAAAGAACTGAAAGGTCATGGTGCTCCAAATTCCACTAAAAATTATCTTATAAAATACACTATATACATTTAAACTTAAGCTCATGATTTTCAAACACATAATAAATGTATATTGAATTTATTCCTAACTATATGTTTTGTCATCCTTTGTAATCCTACCTTAGATGCATCAATATTAAACATTCCATCTAGACAAATATTTGGTCAATTTGTGCAATGCTATGTTTTCATTAAAAGTGAACATCATTATTTTGATGGTAGGTTTCAATGAGAAGTGTATGGTTCAAAATAAATACTTTTTCTAGAATTTAGTGATGAATCCCGAGATATATAATAGTCAACCCTGCTTTAGTGACCACTCGTCTATAAAGACCACATTTTGTTTGTTTCTCTTGAAACAATGTTTCTCAGTGACAAATGAGTTAAAGTAAACCTGTCTATAAAGACCGCTTTTTGTGTGTTCCTTGGTTGACCTTTCTTTACAGGTTCCACTGTTTTACCGAACACGTACCTTATGATCAGACTTTTAAAATCCCTAGCGTAATCTTAATACTGCACTTTTATTCATCTAGAGCTGACCTTGATAAACAACTTAAATACCAATTATCTTGATCCATTAATTACGATTCCAACATAATTCAATATAACATTTAAATTTGATTCATACAATCTTGGATATACTGCCGACTAAGTCATCGATGGGGTTAGCAGTGCAAACCTTGTCGATGTGCTGATTTCATTATTCTTGGATCTTTCTGCCTCTAAGCGCCGACGATTTCGACATGGACTCGGTCCTTTCCGTTGCAGAAGACAAGCGACTGACTAGGTTGAGAGTCCACACTTCTCTTCACTAGACCACCTACATATACAGGTGGAACAGAGAGGGATACATGTGAGCAACATTTGTACAGGGGAACCTTGTCGTAACAATCTCCATGAGATACAAGATTCAAGATTTAAAGTACAAGTCCACTCCACTGAAAAGTTGAGCTGATTAGATAGACAAAAATCTAAAAAGCCCACATATAACTTGGTTTTGGAAAATGGTGCTCAGATTTGTTTTTAATAATTTTTTTTAATGAGCAGAAAACAAGTTAATGAGCGAGTCGGTTGTGACGTAGGGTCCTCACAACACAGATTCGTAATGTAACCAAATTTAATGCATACGTCTTTGTGAAGTGCCTCGATACAAACTATTTCATTCACCTGATAAGAATAATGAAACACTATTATTCTTATCAGGTGAATGAAATAGTTTGTATAGAGGCACTTCACAAAGACGTATGCATTAAATTTGGTTACATTACGAAAATAGCCTATCTATTGTCAGAATGTATACCGCTGGCACTTTCGTTGTGAGGAGCATACGTCACATCCATACAGCAATATAAATGTTTTGCTCGAAATACCCGAAACAAAAATCGCTCTTAAAAATCACCTGATTGAAGTACGCCCGTGATATTTGGCAGTTTTAACCTCTGATTTATTTACAACATGTTATAATTTTTGAAAATCGGAGTGGACTTGGGCTTTAAGATTCAAGATTTTATTGTCCATATATAATACAGAAATTTATTTTCCATTGGTGTAACAGGTAATATGTGAAACACAAGACAAAAACATTGTGTCGTGTGCTGAAAGCCAGAAGGGCGTCAAGACTCTATAAAGAAAAAGTCTATGAGGGGGTACGGTCCTCCGGCTTTCAGCACAAAACATAACAAGACAATTATATGATTTATACATAGCAAGAATTTTAAATAAAATTCTGAATCACATCATGAATAAGTTCAGGTATGAATATAAATTTGAATATGAAACTGGAATAGGAGCAGCATCACAATCGAAATACGAGCAGAAAGAGAAAGAGAGCTCAAGCTCGAAGGACTGATCAAAGAGAGAAACACAGGGAGAGTTGTTATAGGTCTAAAGGGAAAGGGAAGAGATCTATAGAGAAAGAGAGATGGCTCAGGATGGCTAAGGAGAGATAGAGAGAGAGAGAGAGAGAGAGGAAGCAAATGAGACAGGACATTTCCTTGCTGGAGTTAAACCTTGTTTTATCAGGGCTATAAAAAAAAAGTATCTCGTCCTTCTTTCGTTCTTTCTTTGTCTTTCTCTCTTCAGCCCTCCTTCTCTCTCCCTCTCTCCAGCCAATCTATCCTCCCTCCCTCTCTCTCTCTCTCCCTCTCTCTTGCCTGCCTTCTGTGTGGAGTGCAGCCAGAAAGTTGAGATCTGAAAGCAGTGAGTCTGAATGCTGGTACCCACTACTGTCATGTTCACAGCAGAACCTCACTCTGCCCCATGCCCACCACCACCACCCCCCCTCCCTTGCTTACCTTCTTCAATGATCTGTGTGGAGTGCAGCCAGAAAGTTGAGATCTGAAAGCAATGAGTCTGGATGCTGGTAGCCACTACTGTCATGTTAATAGCAGGACCCTGAACCGTCATCTTAGCATAGATGGTCTTCAGCTGAGTCAGGTGGGCACCGTTCTGAGGATCATAATTAGACTTATTTCATTTTTTTTCTTTTTTGATATTAAAGTGACTCGGTAACACTGTTGAAGGTTGATGAAAAAACTGTGTAATGTTTACTACTGTACTTATCCTCTAACATGCAAAAAATCCTGAAAAAATTCTCAAACCACAAAGATATTTATGGTTTTCTTTGAATTTTCCCCACCGTTTTTCCATGAAAATAAGACATAAGACAGGCGTTAAAATATATTTCAACACTTAAATGTCTGGAATGATATATACGGCCAATTCATTGCTTTGTGACGATTTAAATTCACCTAAAATGTAATTAAATTATTATTATTATTATTATTAATATTATTATTATTATTAACTAGAAAAGTCAAGCAAAGCGTCGCATCCCCTCGCAGGGTACAAATGGCCTATATACGTCAGAACAAGTTACCTCCATTAGACTATACTAGGCAAGGAAGTTAACCACATTTTCACATATATAATTAGGTGTTTTTGCATATTTAATGAGCTATGACCTTTCACCTTTGACCTACATACTCCGAAATTGAACTTAGGCTGTGTTTTGATACTATGTACCTTCATATCAAATTTCATTAAGATCTGTCAAACATTACTAAAGTTATCGATCGGAAACCAGATTCGCAAATTTAATGAGCTATGACCTTTGACCTACATACTCGGAAATTGAACTTAGGCTGTGTTTTGATACCATGTACCTTCATATCAAATTTGATTCAAATCCGTCAAACATTACTAAATTTATCAATCGGAAACCAGATTCGCATATTTAATGAGCTATGACCTTTGACCTACATACTCTGAAATCAAACTTAGGCTGTGTTTTGATACCATGTACCTTCATATTAAATTTGATTAAAATCCGTCAACATTACTAAAGTTATCGATCGGAAACCAGATTCGCATATTTAATGAGCTATGACCTTTGACCTACATACTCCGAAATCAAACTTAGGCTGTGTTTTGATTCCATGTACCTTCATATAAAATTTCATTAAAATCCGTCAAACATTATTAAAGTTATCGATCGGAAACCACATTTGCATATTTAATGAGCTATGACCTTTGACCTTTGACATACATACTCCGAAATCGAACTTTGCCTGTATTTTGATACCATGAACCTTTATATCAAACTTCATTAAAATCCGTCAAACATTACTGAAGTTATCGATCGGAAACCAGATGTGTATTTTTCGCATATTTAATGAGCTATGACCTTTGACCTTTGACCTACATACTCCGAAATCGAACTTAGCCTGTATTTTGATACCATGTACCTTTATATTAAACTTCATTAAAATCCGTCAAACATTACTGAAGTTATTGATCGGAAACCAAATTTGTTACGGACGGACGCACACACGGAAGAAAGGACGGACAGCGGCGTTTCTATATCCCCTCCGACTTCGTCTGCGAGGGGATAATAATGGTCTGTTTTCACTCAAACTTTCAGATGATCTTTAATTGTACATTTAGCATTGAAGTCACTACCTTAGCACCATTTTCTCTTACGGTATCTTAGACGTCTGATGTGGTTAATAATAGTAATATTGACCGCCTAATTCAGGGCAATACGACTTGTCATATATCACCCTCACCTTCGGTTTGGGCGATATATATGTCGTATTGCCCTGAAGGCAGTCAATATTACTTAAATATCACATTCAAATTTGGTTGAAGTGGGGATTACCGGTGAAAGACTCACCTTGTACTTCTTTCAAACTCAGGCAAGTTGGATGTGCACTCTCAAAGAGGGAGTTTGTATGATTCAAAACACCAGTAAACTTAAAAAAAATTTTTTTTTTACCCACCGTGTAGTCTCTCATGAATTCAAGCAGGTTAGACGGGCTCTCAAAGAGGGAGTTGGTGTGATTCATCAGGAAACAGCGTTTGTCCTCGTTGTCGCGGAAAGCAGTCATATGCTGAGTCACAAAAGACAAAAGAGATATGAACATTACAACCGACCACAGGTGTGCCATTTGTCTGCACAATGTCTATTGAGAGTTAGGTGTTGACTCTATTGAATCAAGGGGGCTCCGTGACAATTCTTTGAGTTCATAGAGTTGCTCATTTCAGACTTGGCTAGACATGAAAGATCGGTCAGATTGAGGTAAAATGGAGCTGCATGTAGTCACAGGAGAATCTCTTGGATAATGATAATAGCTACAATATACAGTCAAACCTGTTTATAGCGACCGCCCAAGGGAAACACAAAAAGTGGCCTTTGTAGACAGGTGGTCTTTATAGACAGGTTCCTTTAGTACATGTTTCAATGAGAAACCGTTTTCAAGGGAAACAAAAAACGTGGTCTTTGTAGACAGGTGGTCTTTGTAGACAGGTGGTCACTAAAGCAGGTTTGACTGTACATTCATATTGCATGCATACATATCCATCACAGAGGATGACCGAGGTGCAATAACCTGGTTTTAGTTGTACAGTCAGACCTGCTTTACCGATCACCTGTACAGAAAGACCACCCGTCTATAAAGACCTCATTGTTTGTTTCTCAAACTTTCTCTTGAAAAGTGTTTCCCATTGAATCATGTATTAAAGAAACCTGTATGGTGTATAGACCACCTGGTTATAACTGCCCCATTACTTATCCCCCTTGAGTGGTCTTTATATACAGGTTGTAAGCTACAGTGTACCCTATGATGCTGAAAGCATTCATGAAATTACTTCCATTAGCTACCCAGTTACTCCGGTTTATTGCTGTTTGGTCTAAAGCCAGTTCGTCTACTACCCATTTGGTCTATTGCTCATTTATTTTAATATAACAATCATCAAATGATTATTAGACCTTACGGATGGTAAAAGATATGGGCATTAGACAAAATGGGCATTAGACAAAATGGGAATTAGACCAACTGGTTATCAGACTAAATGAACAATAGACCAAATGGGTAGTAGACTTATTGGAAATTAGACCATATGCAAATTAGACCAAATGAATATTAGCCTGAATGGTCATTAGACTAAATGATAAGTAAACGAAAATGATTATTGGACTATGTGGATAGTAGATGGGCTGGGTGTAGACCATACAGGAATAGACTAATTGGGTAGTATTGGGTGGACTGAAAGCTACTCACAATGCTAAAGTCGGCCATGACGGTGATGTGATGGTTGCTGTTGAACTTCGGGATATCGATAGTCTCGATCTGCTTCTGTTCCTGGACTCCGATGGTCTCTTCGCAAGTCTCGTTGTTGACCTGGTCAGGAGGAAAGATCACCTTGCAGAACACTGGGGTCATCGTCTAGTGATAAAAAGACAGGGAGAATGATACAAGTATGATTGCACAGTGTACAGGGTTTGGGCATAGGGTGATCAGGCATATGCTCTAGGCATTATTTTCTTTTATAACTTGGAATTTAGGTATTTCATTAACGCGCCCATCACAAGTCTTGATAGGGTCAGGGTAAAAGGTTAAGCTGCAGAACACTGATCTTATTATGATTTAGGTATCGCGGTAAAAAAAAAAAGCGGGACGAATGGACATATGACCATACATGTGTACGTACAAATGGACGGACAACCTGAATACCTGAAAACATAATGCCTCCGGCATCAACTTCAGTGGTGGAGGCACAACAATGAAAAAAAAGGAACAATATCGAAAAACATGAAAGGAGAGGCACCTTGACCATGCTTGTCAAAACCATGCAGTCCTGACACTACAATCGACATCCAGAGCTCAATTATCCTATGTTTTCATTGTTGAACAAGAGTATCTTACAGATGCACATGTTCATTAACATTTAAATGGCTACAATGTACTTGTTCTATAATTGCAATTTTCTTAATCAGACCTTCTAACAGTTAAATGATTGTGCCCATCAAGGCGTGGTAGAGTATTAATTTTCCTTTAATTTGATAAACATGTAACTACATGTACAATGTATATTTCATTATATTTAATTGATGGTTTATCTGAAAATCTTGGACAATAAAGAGTGTTAACTTTCTTTTTTTGCTGAGTGTATATCAAATATATAAAATCATCAATTAGA
The DNA here is from genome assembly GCA_037976565.1 of Mesocentrotus franciscanus. Lineage (NCBI taxonomy): Eukaryota > Metazoa > Echinodermata > Echinoidea > Camarodonta > Strongylocentrotidae > Mesocentrotus > Mesocentrotus franciscanus. The sequence continues at coordinate 5,032,767 of CP137686.1, read as the reverse complement.
TTTCACACATTGACACAAAAATCTGACACGGTCTGACTGTAAACACAAACTAATGGGGCGTTGCAAGAAAGTTGCAATTGATTGCAATTTGCAAAATTTGCAACTGATATTTGCAATCGATTGCAACTCAACTTTCTTGCAACGCCCAAATAGTCTCCTAAATTTCCTTGGATTTTGTTAGGATTTCAGTTTTTGACAATTCAATGAAATTAACTAGATCTAGCTTTTATTCTCCCCCCTCTCTTTCACTCTCTCTTACTAATGGGGCGATGCAAGAACGTTGAGTTGCGATCAATTGCAAATTTGCAATTAATCGCAAGACTTGCGCTTGATTTTGGAGATTTGCAATTGATTGCAACTTTCTTGCAACGCCCCATTAGAATACATGTATAGGGCAAAATGAAGAAAAAAAGGGCAATATACATGTATACCGGTAATGCTTTTGCTTTTGTTCCTCTTACAGACAACAACAACAACACAAAAGACAGAGAATAACAATGTTGATAAAGAGCTCTGTTTGGATTGTGTAAATATACCAAGTGCAGATAAACATTGGGCTTATCATCATTTCAATAATGAGACAGAGAACAATCACACACAAAGTTCACAAGGCGGTGGGTTCACTGGGTTGTACATGCATGTGACCTCATCAGAGTAGAAATTAAATTGATTTGCAAGGGCTTTTATCATTTTCTTTTCCGTCAATTTGTTATCTGGGCATAATGCATTCCAACCCATTGGCCAGAGAAGTTACGGTAATTAAAGGGCAAGTCCACTCTCAAAATAACTTACTTTCAATAGAAGCAGACAAATTCAGACAAACCAATCAAAAAAAAGTTTGAGCAAAATTGGATAACTAATAAGAAAGTTATGAATTTTTAATGACATGAAAAACTTTGAAAATCACAAGACAAATTGGCAACTCACTCATGAGTCTGTGACGTCATTGCCTCACTTTATATTGATAATGTAAATTTCCAATTTTCCCCCTAAAAATCCTATTTCCTCACACCAGCATCCAAGTTACAGTATATTGACAGTAATATGTTTTTATGTGGATGCACTAATATAGAGTAAATCTTTTTAATTCTTAAATCATGAAAAATGTAAATCTTAGTAAACTATTTATATGAAAATTAATAATTATGAATATACAGTATTCCGAAAATAGTATCAATATTTCAAAGTTCATAAAAGATTGTGAAATGTCATGCATGCAATATGATACAAATCATATAACCTGGGCAAAGGCATGGGGAAATCAAGTTCTTGGGGATCTAAAGGGAAATTAATGGGATAAAAATATACAAAGCAATTGATAAATAAATAATATAGTGAGGCAATGACGTCACAAACTGATAACCAATTTGGCAATTTGTGTAGTGATTTTCATTGCTCCATAGTTTGTCATACTTTTACAAAAATTCATAACTTCCTTATTTGTGATCCGATTTTCCTCAAACTTTTTTTGCTCTGTTTCTCCTGTTTTTCTGCATCTATCGAAAGCAAGTTATTTTCGGAGTGGCCTTAGCCTTTAACAGTGGCTCTTTGCTAAATTATCATTGAGCTACATGTATGCTTTTCAAGAATGGGGAGGGGGGAACAAAGAACCCCCAGCTCCAAGAAAGTTTAAAAAAAAAAGATTCATATTCAATCCAATTCAATCCATGTTTACTGCATAAAGCTGAATTAATATCCACTTGGTAGAAACTAATCAGATAATCAAATTGGTCCTACATGTAGGTACTTGTCCTGTACAAAACTGCAACCAACATACATGTACATGATCTGTACTGTACATTTTTTATTTTGCAGATCTATACTTGCATGACCAAAATATCTGTATTATGTACATGGACCTATATATTTAACACATTTCTGGATCTGCATGCAATGTAATAATAATAATAATAATAAAATTCGGTTCTTGTATAGTGCATACATGTAGCATACATGTATCATATTTAAACGTCTCTATGCACTTCCAAATTTGTAAATCATTACCCCGGCTATAGCCTAGCTGCCATTACGGCTCTCTAGCATTTCAAGGAATTAATACCTGCCAGGTACCCATTTACCTCACCTGGGTCGAGTGCGGCAAATGTAGATTAATGTCTTGCAAAAGGACATTAGTGCCGCGGCGGGACTCGAACCGCGGACATTGTGATCCACAATCCGCTGACATATCCACTCGACCACGACACCTCTACATGTTCATTTGTAATTTAACATTACATGTTACACTGTTTTCACAAGATGAAAGACATTCATTCATGGCAATGCAGATAATTGACTCTACTGTACATGTACAGTACATTGAACAAAAATATGAATGTGCTACCAGACCTGGGGGGTGTTTCACAAAGACTAAGATCGACTTTAAGTTGGACTTAAGTATAACAGGCCGCTCATGCCATTGTTTGCTCTCACTATTATGATCTTTAGATAATATTTTTTCCTTCAATCATGAATTATCAAAAAATGTAAGTTTTGTACATTTTTTACCATGATTTGTACGTCCCGTGAGAGACCAATGCCAGTGAATGATGAGAGAAAACAATGGCACGAACGGCCTGTTATACTTAAGTCCAACTTAAAGTCGATCTTAGTCTTTGTGAAACACCCCCCAGTTGCATTAATATTGCAGCTGTTAAATTACAAGATAAAAATTATCAAATTGCATTGTTTGTTTTATAAATGGTAATGAAGATCTCAGTAATGTAACAATGCATTGTAAGAACCAGTTCTGGTGTGCTACTACCTACAGGTGTACAGTATATTAATATTGCAGCTGTTTTTTCATTTATTGAGGTCACCTGCTTTGTATCGAGTTTCATCATGTGAGCAGTGCAGTTGAAGATGCTGCCTTTATATACAAGCAGGCCTACATTTTACATGCAAGGAGATCTTGAAAACTACAGTGTATCTCCTTAGTATATCTATGCCTGCATGTAAAGTATAGTATTGTCACTATCATGACCTGTACAAAGCGCTTATATGGCCTTGACAAATATACAGGTAGTATTGTATTGTATGTAAGTCCTGCCTATTGTTATTGCAGCAAGCACATTGCTACAATCAAATTTGTATATATGTACATGCACACATACATATGTAGGTATTTAGTTAAGAGGATCATATTAAACGATTCAATATTTCATAAGATTTGTACATTACAATACTCAAAACATGGATGACAAAATCAATTTTGGGTACAAATTTCTTTCGTAAAACATTTATCATGCAAAATTCAAATCAAAATCAAAATTCAAATCTAAATCTAAACCCAAATTCAGGCCTTAAATTTCAATATTTTTAGGTCAAGGCCACTTTTCTGTAGGGCACATTCCTATATTACAGCACAAATAGGAAGAATTGGAAAGGGCACAAAAAATCTCCAAGGCCAATGAGAGGGGCATTGAGGCCAATCAAAAGGGCATCCAAGGCCATGGCCTTGGTGGCCTTGGATTAATTTAAGCCCTGCAAATTCAAATTAGAAAGCCTGTTGATATCTGAACATGTACATGACTACAGGTACATGTAGATGTACATTTGTATTGTCCAAGTCCAAGTCCAATACATACATGTAGACTCACGGGTTATGAGAATATATGAGTTTCCTTCTTCCTCATGATAATCCTATTTTTAGATTCTTAATATCATCTCATTTAGATGTACATTTGTATTGTCTAAGTCTATATCGAAATACATACATACATGTAGACTCACGAGTTATGAGAATATGAATTTCCTTCTTCCTCATGATAATCCTATTTTAGATTCTTAATGTACCATCTCATTTACCATGTCAATGACGTAAATGCCTACCGGTACTTTCATTCCCACTTAAAGGTATACACCAGTTCTGGTCATGCGATTGCATTGTGAAAGAAACGTTGTGGAATCAATCAGAAAAGGTTGATCATCTAGCATATAAGTATTGGTGTGTACTGCAAGGTTCTGGAATCATCAAAATTATAAGAAATTTGGCCCAGTCTTGGTAAAGTTACAAGCACTGTACACAGAAAGATGTATACAGACCTGGCAACCTCTGGAGTTCAAAAACTGTATTCTTTAATCCCAAAAGTTGTATTTTACCGACAAAAGTTGTATTTAAAAAAAAACCCAGATCAATGCCTCTTACAGTTCCTACATCGAGCATTTTTTATGGAGCATTGGTTGAATATGCATGATTTCGTCATGACTGGTGTGTTCAATGAACCAATGAACATCCCCAAATTGCCAATGTGAGATACTGGTAGGATACTTTCAACACAGAATGGGCATCTTGCCATTGAAAATGGCACACACACACAAAATAAGATTTAAAAAAAAAAAAAAAAAAAAAATCGTTTTTTTAAAAATTTTTTAAATCGTAATTTTTAAAGGAAAATCGTACTGTCGTATTTACTTCTAAAAATCGTACTAAATACGACTAAATCGTACTGGTTGGCAGGTCTGTGTATATGGGACTACGCGATATATATCCAGTCCGGATAGATATAATAATTTAACAAATATATCAATTAGTAGGCGGTTTCCCGGCAAAATTTGTATCATCACGTATTAGTCAAAACATATTCTTTCACATGATTGGTAATAAGAGCTTCCATTTCATTTTATGAGAGGAGGGCGTTTCCAAAACTGGTCTATACCTTTATTAGGGGAAGTCTACCCTGATAGTAAAATGCACATGTAAGTTGGTTTTAATAAAAGCGGAAAAATGAGAGAACAACTAAGTGAAAGTTTGAGCAATATCCGATTAAAAATAGGAAAGTTACGAATTGTTGAAGTTGTCATCAGTGAAACACAAATTGAACGTATCTAGCAAAGTCCTCTCTAATTTGCTCTCTACAGAAAATTTCAAAAGTTATTGATGATGGAATAGATTTGTTTCATACAGGGATCGTATAAAAATATATTTGCAATAATTATATTTAGGATGAATGTATGATAAAAAAAATTCTTAAGGGAAAATATAATATATATATTTTTTTTAGTACAAGGCAAATGGAAGGGGACCTCGCAAGATACGTCACAGAGTTGCCAATGTATGTTTGATTGATCGCACCTTCAAAAATTCAAGACTTGCTTATTTTAATCGTTTACTGGCTTATTGCTCAAACTTTCACTGGACTGTTTTTCTAATTTTTCTACTTTTCTAGTTTCTACTATTGAAACCGACTTTAAATCTTGGTGGTCTTCCCTTTAAGTGCACCGAAAGCAATTTTGACCATTACATACAACTCGACTTGGAGAGAGTGTATTGTATTGCATACATATTCCTTACATAGGGCACTTGTGCGTGGAAATACATGTTTATACTGCTACAGTTCAGGGCCTTGTTTCATCAAAAATATCATAAATACAAATAAGAAGAATAAGATGCTCAAAAAGATTGCATTTGACAGGCTGTAAGCTTCAAACTGTGTTGTTTTGATTTGTTTTTAAAGTTTGTTTTTGTTTTTGTTTGTTGTTTGAATGGACACTATCACCTGGCCTGCAAGTAAAATTAGACTTTACTCAAGCCTCTTATCTTTATTTCATCAAAAAACAAAGAAAAGAAAAACAACAATCACAAACAAAAACAAATCTATAAAAAAAAACAAGGTGCTGAAGATGATTTGCCCCTGCTACTCTAAGAAAAAACACTTTAAATGAAAATAAAGAGCTATCATCAAAATATTTCTGTTAAAGGATTGTAAAGCATAATACCTCTGAAGTATAAGTTCGAAAATCTCTACATGTAAATCACAAAATCTAAATTAGAATTTCTACCGTCCTAGATATATATGCATACATGTATATGTATGTGCTTGATTGATTTTTTGTTGTTCGCTCACTGAACTATAATCTTTAAGACAGGGCTCGGCAAATGACACCCAAGAGATATGAACGGGAATCTATGGCACTTTCACTCATATTAGACCCCACCGCAAATGTTTAAAATAAATTAGAGTAGAGCCCAGTTTATGACTTCACAGACACAAGAATATAACATTTCTAACTTCTACTGACTAGCAGAAACAGTAGAAAATAAAAATAAATCCTGTATATAAAAGCTGGGAATGTTTTATTAATGAATTTGTCATAGAAATTTTTGACTCACCGATCGAGTGGCCACATATAGCAACCCTGCCAGGACGATACACAGCCCCACGGTCACTGTGCAGATGGCAGCCAGCGCCCAGGTACTGCAGGGCCTTGGCTGCCGGCGCACAACCCTTACTGCACTCCCAGCCTCGCAGTCACACTCAAATTGGCAATCCCCTTCTCTGCACTCGGTGCCTGTACAATCTCTGCATTGCTGTTGGGAGTTTTCATAAGAGTCAAATTAGTACCTTCAAATTATTGCAAAAATTGCAAAATTAAAATCAGTTTTAATTTAAGAATGAAAGTCAAATTAAAGTCAAATTAAAGGCATCAGCTCTACTTACTTTTTGCTACATTTTAAAATGAGAAAAAAATAAATGTTTGAGCAAGAAAAAAAGTAATTTTTCTTACATATGGCTCCGTGGGAGAGAAAAGGGAAGGGGCAAGGGGCTTACTCCCCCCACCCCCCACCTGGAAGTTTTAGAAAATTTGAATTTACCTTACACTCAAGCTTGATATTCTAGAGTAATTCTTAAAGTAAGTAACTGCACTCATTTACATAAAGCATTAAGTTAAATAAAATATCCGTTAAAAAAATTATAAAATAAAAAAAATCTTCTTACAAACAAGCCCATCTAAAAATACAAGAGTCATTATATGTACTAGAGCAGCACTCTTCAACCGGGGTGCCGCAAGACATTTGTACATGTAGTTGTGCCGCGATTTTTAGTGATACATGTATATTTCAAAAATCATTGTTTTGGAATAACGTCAATTTCATGAAAACCAAATATTAGAAACCGCAAAAATATGTAATTTCATGAGGAAATAGCTTTTTAAAGATAACAAAGTGTCTTTCTTCTTTTCTTCCTATAATATACTTAGTTTAGTGCATCCCTCACCCTTATCCCCTATGGCTATGACTATGCCCCCCCCCCCATTCAAGTGAGTATTAACAAATTAAACTTTAAAGGTAAGCCCAGAAAACAATGCTCCAGCATCATGTCCAGTTTAATAAATGTAATCCATCCAACATGTAATCTAGATCTAGGTCTAGACCTATAATTATAACTTTCCATAGTAAGCATGACACAAAAGCGCATTGGTCACTTTCTCACCTCACTAACAAGGAGTCAGGCTAACTCGGATCAAAGACAACTCGGCCCAGCTGCAAAAACGGTCAGTTTTTGCAGGTTTAGGGTTAGGGTTAGGGTTAGGGTAAAATGACAAAAACTGACTGTTTTTGCAGCTGGGCCGAGTTGTCTTTACCTTTACCGCAAATACTGGAAGAATGCTCAGACAGCAGTCGAGCTTCCAGGTCTATCTTCTTGGTCTATCTTCTTGTAGTTATTTTCTTAATCATTCTCATTATATGGGAGCTGGGAGGCAGAGGGGCAAGAGGTAGCATCTTGACTGCACAATGTACAATGTCCCCACGTAGAATTATTCGTATTCCGCGCTGTACAGTGAGTTTACACGCTCTGATTGGCCGATACGCTCCAGCTGTTTCGAATTAAAGTGATAGAGGGCCCCCACTTACATGTACGTAAGCTTAAGCTCAAGCAATTAGCGCGCAAGGCCAAGTGCAATGTCAATACGACTTTTTAAGTAACATTACATAATGAACTGACATGTCGTGCTTTAAACAGGTGACGTATTTCACACATACATATGTAGGTGACGCACACTCAGCATAGGTACAAACATAAAATAGAAAAATCAACGAACATTTCAGTACAACTTGCAAGTTTGTACCTTAAATAATGACGAAAATAAGAATTTTTCAAACTTAAGACTTACTTACGTAAGTCTTAAACTTAAGTGAAATACTTAACTTTTCAAGGACGCTTAAAAAATCGGAACAAATAGAAGATTTGACTGGAATATCATAATTTTGGTATCGGTAAAAACGGAAAATCGCAAGCTAGCTCCTCGCACTAATGTCTTATAACATAGAGCCTATGGGAGCCAGTGATAGCCAATCTAAAGGGCCCATGTCGGCTCGGCTAGGCGCCAAATTACGAAAATGAGGCTGAGATCGGATGAACGTTCTGCGCATGCGCTAAATGTAAGCTAAAGTTCTACGTGTGCATGCAAGTCACCCGGCTGAGCTAGGCTCATATTCTGCGTTCTAGCCGTTGGAGTAATTTTTGTCCGAAGTTTGGCAGCGTCCGAAGTTTGGCGATCTTACTCTACAGCTCATTTTATGTATGTCATTACCAAAGATGAAAAAAGCCAGTCAGTCACTCAATAGTGTCTGACAGTGAAGTCTAGCAAGTAAACGGGTTTCCTTGCATAATTTGAATATTAGGACACTGCTAACGTTTAAATTTCACAGATAGGACATACATGACATATTGATAATTCCTGCAAAGTTCTACAGAATTTGATGTTGGCTACAAAAGGGACATAGTATCTTTAAGTGTCCCGACAATTTATAGGTTAACGCATCATTCATAGCCTACATGCAGCACCGCGGTGACAAAACTGCATTGACGCTGCACTGCACTGCTACTTGTATGGTGGTGTGACCAAAGTTCGCGCGTGACCAAAGTTCGCGTACTAACACTAAACGCGCTTAAACAGGAGAACGATACGCGATGCCTGTGTGGGACTGAGACAACGAAATCTTTGAGCACCGTCGACAACTCCAAAGGTCAAAATGCGACATAAAAATGTGAATAAGCTAGCTTTTTCACGCTTTTTATCATAACAAATTGTGTTTTTTACATGAAAATCAGTTTATTAGAGGGATTTACTCCGAAAAATAATGATAAAATTTCAATTTATTACGCAAAAAACGGAACCGGCGCGCCTGCTTCCGCCCCGTATCTGTGTTTGTGAATTTTAATGAATCTACGATTCTCTACATAAGGGGTTCGTAAGAATACAAATTTAGAAGGGAAAGTGGAGAGACAAAGAGAGAAAAGAGCGAGAACTCATGTACATGTATGGCTGACATATAAAAAGGAGACACATGAAATACGTTTTAAACAAACAAATGACATGCAGATATGGACTACACGTATACACTGTAATTAACACGTGAACAATGACAAATAATGTCTTTTATTTGCAAAATTTAACAAGGGTATTTTTTGGGGGCAAAATTTCAATGATAGAGAGAAATTATTATCTATTTCAAAGTTTCAATATAAAGTTCGGCTTCTGATTGGAACTATGTCACTTTTTGGAATGTTTACATATATAAAGCCCACCACAAGAGGGCAGTAAATATCATGCGCGAACTTTGGTCACACTTTTTGACAGACGTCGGTACAGGCGCGGGGCCAGGGTACAATTAAAACCCCGAAAAGTCGTAAAAGCTTTAGAATTCGTAACGGCTATCGAAGCCCCGTTTGCAGAGAGGAGCAAAATTTGTCCAAAATGCATTTTCACGTATCTCCTTTTTTTTACCACCAAACATCGTGAATTTTTTACAGCACCAACATAATGATAATATTATTCTTCAAATAAATTTTCGCTCAAAACTGTTAGGTATTAATAAAGATATAGGTACTTTTCAGTTTCAGAGGTCTGTGAAAAGGGGCTTCGTTTTTTCCAGACATAAGTCCGGGACAATATGAATATGCAAACAATTCACATTATACTAGACTTTAAACTCCAGTCTCACTCTCAGCGAAGTTTCGTGTTTGGGCAGTTAGTAGTTTTATGTAAAACTGCTTTCAAAACTAGGGGAGATTCATGAAAAGACTGGAAACTACAACTATATCGGAGGTGTACGCATGCGCTGTTTGCTTCACCGCCATGCCTGCATATGGTGCATACCATATATGGAAAATACGTCATCGATCAGCTGTATTTACGCTGTGGCTACTGCCAGGCTACTGAATGGCTACTGAGCTGAATCTAGTAAAGTTACAATTACAGCAAAGAACTCCACCATATTTTCACAGCTAGTACAGGTACTTATTTATTTATAAGTCATTGTTTTGCTAAATTTGGACCACACATCAGCATGTTTTACTCACATCATTACAAAGACCAAACCGTCGATGCTTCGATCATGAGATTCATACACAAGAAAGAAGATCTAAATTATAAAGAAATCTTAAGTAAAATAAAAACACTTTTAAATTTTTGGAAGCAAAGGGATTTAACACTTATGGGTAAGATTCAACTATTGAAGGTGCACATTTATTCTAAAGTTCTTTATCGGGCGTCACTTACTCCTGTTCCAAAATGGGTTTATGATTCACTGGATGAATTAACTTTTGATTTCATATGGAAAGGAAAACAGATAAAATCAATAGAAACACCATGTTTTTAGACTATAAGCAAGGGGGGTTAAAGATGTTAAATTTTTCTGCACAAGTTAAATCGCAGCGGAAACAATATTTTAACTTTGTCACTGAACACGTGGGTGGAGATTTGATATTTTCATGTGACTATATACCAAGTTTATTAAAAGTGACAGCTCCACAATTTTATATGGATTTATTAGAAGATTGGGTGAATACGAGACATATAAGGAGTATAGACATTGGTGATGTGGTAATTTTTAATAATAAACTTATTCGATATAAAGGAAGTTGTATATACGATAAGAGGTTGTATGACAAAGGAATTTACAAATTAAAACATATTTTGGAAAACGATGGTAAACTAAAATGTGACAGGCATTTTATCGATTTAGGTGTTGAAGTAAATGAAATTGAAAAGATCAAGCACTTTTATGCCTGTTTACCAGTTTGTTGGAAAAATAATTTTAGAAAGGGAGAAGAAAAAATAATTCTGGAACTGATTTCACTTTGGGGAAGAAAACAACTAATATAGCTGATCTAAAATCAAAACAAATTTATGTACAATTAATAAAGAAAGATGATTTTAAACCTTTGGTTTTTGAGAGAATTGGAAGGAACTATGGTTTTTCCTGTAAGGAAATAGAAAACATATTTTTAAGACTAAGACAGTGTACACTTAACAGTCGATTAAGAGAGTTTCAGTTCAAACTTATACATAATATATTATATACAAACCATCACCTCTTCCGTTTTGGTCTTGTCTCGACTAACTTATGCTCATTTTGCGAAAAAGATGAAGAAACATATAAACATTTATTCTATACTTGTGAATTTGCACAATCAGTGTGGGGAATGTGCACGAGATTTTTAGACTTTGAAATACATAACTGTAGTTTGGAGGAAATTCTGTATGGGAAAGAGGAGAGAAATAAAGGAAAATATCAATTAATGAATCATGTTTTAATTCTTGTTAAATATCTGATTTATAGAAATAGAGAACTTAAAAACCACCCTCTTTTAATGAAATAAAGAATAGTATAATAGGGATAAAGTAGAAGAAAGGAAATTGGCAGCAATGAGGGGAACTCTCACTATTCATTTTTCTAAATGGGAAAACCTGAGTATTAGACAAACAATTGGAACCCAGAGCCAGTCGTCCACCGGTTAAGAGGGGGGATAAGGATAAGGGAGAGGTCGGGTAGGGTAGGGTTAACAAAAAGAGAAAACTTTTCTCTCAGGACAACAGTATAAAAGAAGTATAAGTTGCTACACTGTTAAAACAAAATTTTTGGATTATACAACTGCATATGTTTTCTTTGAAAATATGAATTTTTGTTTCAAAAATGATGTATAGGAACTAACTATGTAAGTTTCTTTTGAAACCGTTTGTAAGACAAAAATTTATACTGATTTATAATGTCATCACATTTGCAGTGAGCGTTACATATGATGATTGTAATTTGTACTATGATTATAATTTGTTTCAAGAGAGAAAATAATAAAAACTGACCATAAAAAAAAAAAAAAATACACACACACCCGAGTCAATCCTGCACGTATCTACGGTACGTGTGACTACAATTCACAGCACGAACCCTCATACATGGGACTAGTCCTACGCTTCCGCGAACGTTTTGCCCTGGATTCGTTGATGACATTGCCTTCGATTTTTTCCAGACATAACCGTGGGACATAAAATCATGAAAAGATATTCAGAGGAGAGCTTTAATATACTTTGATTTATCATATCAGACAGTCTCGATCTTGGGCAATGACGGAAAATATGAAAAATACTGCAATATTTTGAGGAAAAAAAATCTCCAAAAATGGCGCTTCGTTTCGCACAGGTTTTCCTTATAAAAACAGAATTTGACAACTAACTGCAATATTTATGAGTTAGAAAAACTCTTCTTCTTCAATTTGACATTTTAATCATTTCGTTTGGTGGATTCTAAAGCTAGATTTTACAGTTTAGCTGAGACTCTTTCGTAGCGGTTTAGCGTAAACAAGTTGTTTACTTTATGCAAATTAGGCTTCAAGGACGAAAGCTTTCGCACCGTTAATTATACACTGGCCGCGTGCCTGGGTGCGCCTGGGTAGTGGTCAGGGATCCGGGCTAATTCGGACCACGGGACAATTCGGCCCAGCTGGAAAAACTGGGCCGAATTGTCCCGACATGATTAATCGATCGAGATATAACAATGTGTATATGTTTGTGCTCATTGTGACTTAATAATGCCCTTTCCAACCACAATCTTTAATGGAATTGTGTTAAATGATACTATTGAAGACAATCTATAACTTCTATTTAGGTAAAATGACAAAAAAATGACATTTCGGACAATTTACTCACAGCTCGCAATCCGCATTGCCACACGTACATTAAATGTGCGTTCTTATCGACTCGGACCACTGTAATTCGAGCAGTGTTTTTGTCAGTAAATCACTGCAAATATCATTTTTATCTCGTATGAAGGTCTATTTTTATTCCTGACACAAATTTCGTTATTGAGAAGTCGAATGTAGTACATTTTAGACGAGATGGTTGATGTTTGTTCACATTCTTTCGTCCTGGCCGTAAATTAGCAGACTACTGCTAGTGCTACCGCAGCAGCTCAGCTCAGTGTCCAGCTAGCAGTACAGCGCCGCCGGCCGGGTCGGCGGGGGAATTCACTGGCTCGGCGCCCGTACCGGGCCGCTGCACTGCATTGCAATTGCATGATTGAACTGCCCAGTTTGATCGAGTGACGTGAGTATAACTAATCAAACTAGATCTATATCTACTGTAGCTACATCATTATCATTACTAGATTAGTCATTCAGAGTAGAATATCCGATTAACGATTAATGAAGGAATGGAATTTTTCTTTTTTCATAATCAGATAATCATATTTTACTCTTAAAAGTTAAAGACTTAATAAATAGCTATATCTAACACTAGGGCATAGCACACGGGCCTAGCCTAGTACTCTAAGCAGAGCAGTGAACTGACGAATCGCCTTCTTTTTTTTTGGAGGGGGCTGCCTCAAAAAAATTATACGAAAAGGTGTTGGTTTCAAGTTTTTGTATAAATATAATGCAGCCCCTCCACCCTCCCCTCCCCTCCCCAAAAAATATTTTCTCCTTTTTGGTCCCTTTTTCTGGGAATCAAAGAGATATATACAAAGCAAAGCAATTAAGACATGATATTGCAATGACGTGCCGGTGCATGGGCGGGCATGGGGATCTTCAGTCTCGCAAGCTTTCAGTCTCCCGGACCTTTGGTCAACTGGTCATTAACCGTTCCTCAAATTTCTATGAAATTCGTTGAAAGAAAAAAATTGCGGTGTAATTTTCAATTTTTGTATATAACGCAGCTGCCCCCACCCATCCCTCCTCCCATCCATCTCGGGTTTGTAATCAGCAACAGAGGCAAAGATCGATCTATGAGCAAAATCAATTTTTTTATATATATTTGGGGGCGGGGTTAACAGATTTATATCTGATTGTGTACCTGTATAAATATGTATACTATGAATAAATAAATAAAAAAACAAAATTGCATTACCACAGCGTGTCATAATACACGATTACACCTGTTTATCATTTGTTATTATGAATCTGCTTGACGTCATATTGTTGGAATTTGTATCTTGGAGTCATAAACAAATAATATGTTTATTGCTATTATGTGTGTTTTTCAAACATGTCCTCATTTTTATTTAATTGTTTTAACTTTGTTTATTTATGCAGGGTTGGTGTGGCGTGTCATCTGTACCGGTATCTGCATGTTACAATGTCAACATCATCTCCATCCCTCCCATCTTCTCCATCCTTCCCATCATCAACAGCGTTTTCATCCCTCTCATCAACAGCGTCTTCATCCCTCTCATCATCTCCATCCCTCTCATCATCAACATCGTCTCCATCCCTCTCACCATCTCCATCCCTCCCATCATCTCCATCCCTACCATCATCTTCATCCCTCACACCATCTCCATCCCTCACACCGTCTCCATCCCTCTCATCATCTCCATCCCTCTCATCAACAGCGTCTTCCTCCCTCTCATCTCCATCCCTTACATCATCATTGTCTCCATCCCTCTCATCATCTCCATCCCTCCCATCTTCTCCATCCTTCCCATCATCAACAGCGTCTTCATCCCTCTCATCATCTCCATCCCTCTCATCAACAGCGTCTTCATCCCTCTCATCATCAACAGCATCTTCATCCCTCTCATCGTCTCCATCCCTCTCACCATCTCCATCCCTCCCATCATCTCCATCCCTCCCATCATCTTCATCCCTCACACCATCTCCATCCCTCACACCGTCTCCATCCCTCTCATCATCTCCATCCCTCACCAATCCCTCTCATCATCTCCATCCCTCTCAGCAACAGCGTCTTCATCCCTCTCATCATCTCCATCCCTTACATCATAAACATCGTCTCAATCCCTCTCATCATCAACAGCGTCTTCATCCCTCTCATCATCTCCATCCCTCACATTGTCTCCATCCCTCTCATCATCTTCATTCCTTACCAATCCCTCTCATCGTCTCCATCCCTCTCATCATCTCCATCCCTCACCAATCCCTCTCATCATCTCCATCTCCTACATCATAAACATCATCTCCATCCCTCTCACCATCTCCATCCCTCCCATCATCTCCATCCCTCCCATCATCTTCATCCTCACACCGTCTCCATCCCTCACACCGTCTCCATCCCTCTCATCATCTCCATCCCTCTCATTAACAGCGTCTTCATCCCTCTCATCATCTCCATCCCTTACATCATAAACATCGTCGATGGAGATGATGAGAGGGATGGAGATGATGAGAGGGATGGAGATGATGAGAGGGATGGAGATGATGAGAGATGGAGACGATATTGATGATGAAAGGGATGGAGACAATGTTGATGATGCAAGGGATGAAGACGATATTGATGAGAGGGATGGAGACGTCTCCATCCCTCCAGTCTCCATCCCTCTTATCATCAACAGCGTCTTCATCCCTCTCATCACCTCCATCCCTCACACCCTCATCATCTCCATCCCTCTCATCATCTCCATCCCTCACATCAACAGCGTCTTCATCCCTCTCATCATCTCCATCCCTCTCATCATCAACAGCATCTTCATCCCTCTCATCATCTCCATCCCTTACATCATAAACATCGTCTCCATCCCTCTCATCATCAGGGATGGAGATTATGAAGGGATGGAGATGATGAAGGGTGTGAAGGATGGAGATGATGAGAGGGATCCAGACAATGTGAGGGATGGAGACAATGTTAATGATGTAAGGGATTGAGATGATGAGAGGGATGAAGACGCTGTTGATGAGAGGGATGGAGATGGTGAGAGGGATGGAGACGGTGTGAGGGATGGAGAAGATGGGAGGGATTGGTGAGGAATGAAGATGATGAGAGGGATGGAGACAATGTTAATGATGTAAGGGATTGAGATGATGAGAGGGATGAAGACGCTGTTGATGAGAGGGATGGAGATGGTGAGAGGGATGGAGACGGTGTGAGGGATGGAGAAGATGGGAGGGATTGGTGAGGAATGAAGATGATGAGAGGGATGGAGACAATGTGAGGGATGGAGATGATAAGAGGAAAAAAAACGCCATTAGGCATTATGAGTCGGACCCCATCCAATCTGTCTCGATACTCCTCCTCAATTACCATGCCTGTCATACTCATACTCATACTATTCATAGATGTAGGCCCTGTAGGCCTAATGGCAATGTTTTGCCAGGGTGGTGCTGCCGGCGGGGCTGACATCTCTTGCTGGATCATAAGGATCAGCGTTCCGTTCAAATCATTGTGACGAATTGATATTGCCCAGGGCGGACCCCTCCCAGACCCACCCCTGCTTGGTCGCTCCGCTCCTCGCCGCCGACGCCTGCTCCATCGTTTTCATATATTTCACACCATGCAATTTTGTGCCCCGGTAAGAATTTCCTGGATCCGCCACTGTTGCCTATTGGTCAAAATTCTCAGTGCCAGGACTGCAAATAGAGAGTCTCAAGCCAGGTTCAATTCAAATTTCAATTCAATTCAGTCTTTATTTCCAATTCATTCAAACAGTAACAAAACAAAGTAATAAAAGGATATGAACAAAAAACAAAAAAAAAACTTAACGTAAGACATAAGATAAACGGTCATAAATACGGATTTAAAATACTGATAGTACAAGAATATAAAGTAGGGGTAGAATAGATTTTCTATTTTATAAGATAAATGATTGGAAAAAGGTATGTGTACATGGAAAGCTCAATGTAGGATTGTAAAATTACACATACCGTAGATATTCTAATAATAAATATTGTATTTAAGAAGTAAGAATAATTAGTACCATTGCTGTAATATTTATTAAAGACATTCAAGAACAAAACAAAAACTATATAAAGACTTTACAACTTCAACAAAAAGAAAAAAAGTAAAATCATAAGTGGAAAACTAGATTCTCTATATAAATGTATTTAAAATAAAACTAAACTAACAATTTTATGTTCTATTGTCTTTTAAAATATTATTAAACTGAATATTAAAATCGCTCAATTTCAGCGAAAATATTGTTAAACTAAATATTAAAATCACTCAATTTCAAAATATTCCATAATTCTGGGCCTGTATGGCCGCGCAATGACTGCTTTGCTCTATTGTTCAAATAAATCCATCGATGAAACTTGTTGGATAATCTGGTATTTTAAAATCACAAATGGGCAATCGATGATAAGGTGGACATGACCATCAAATTTTCAAACTGTTTGGACCTTCACAAATTTGGTATTAAAAGTTGGGAAAGTTGAGTTCTTGTTTCAGACCGCAAATGCCTTCAAAGTGCATGGTTATTGCTCATATTCTTATTTGTGACATTTTTAGTGCTCTTTTAGGACCTAAAACTGCTATGAAGGTAATTTTAGACCCCAAAATGTGTGAAATTTAGCCATAGTTAATTAATTAATTAATAATAACAATACACAGGCCAGCTGGTTGTGCGTATTATAACCAACACGAAAAAGCCAACATCGCCATCGGCATAGAACAAGTGCCCTTTCAACTTTGTAAGAAGTGCCTCTTTGTACATAGGAAAAGTTCCCCTTTTACTTTGACAAGTGCCCCTATTAATTTGTAAAAGTGCCCCTTCCCCTTTTATGTCATGATCATCATTATTTTGGCTTTCCATTTTTTGGCTTTCCTTTTTTTCGTAAATTACCCTTTACAACATTGCATTGAGCTTCATGTATGGAGATCGAGCTACGGTCAAGACTTAATAGCACACTTCCTGTCACATACAAAAGAAGCTTACACTGAATGTGGCCTGCCATTGACCCTAGCTACAGGCAGAGATCCTTACATAATACCTAATAATAATTGTTCAGGGGGGATCCCCCTTGAACATAGGATACCTGAACAAATATACAAAAAATTGAAAATTACACCGCAATTTTTTTTTTCAACGAAGTCTTCATAGAAATTTGAGGAACGGTTAATGACCAGTTGACCAAAGGTCCGGGAGACTGAAGGCTTGCGAGACTGAAGATCCCCATGCCCGCCCATGCACCGGCACGTCATTGCAATATCATGTCTTAATTGCTTTGCTTTGTATCTCTTTGATTCCCAGAAAAAGGGAACAAAAGGAGAATTTTTTTGGGGGCCGGGAGGGGAGGTGCTGGGTGGGGCTGCATTATTTATACAAAACTTGAAACCAACACCTTCTTTTCGTATAATTTTTTGAGGCAGCCCCTCCAAAAAAAAAAGAGGCGATTTGTCAGTTCACTTCTCTGCTTAGAGTACTAGGCTAGGCCCTCGTGCTAGGCCCTAACGTTAGATATAGCTATTTATTAATTCTTTAACTTTTAAGAGTAAAATATGATTACCTGATTATGAAAAAAGAAAAATTCCATTCCTTCATTAATCGTTAATCGGATATTCTACTCTGAATGACTAATCTAGTAATGATAATGATGTAGCTACACTACAGTAGATATAGGTCTAGTTTACCCACTAAATCAAATTGGATATTCTACTCTGAATGACTAATGATAATACAGTGGATATAGATCTAGTTTGATTAGTTACCGGTATACTCACGTCACTCGATCAAATTGGGCAGTACAATCATGCAATGCAGTGCAGCGGCCCGGTACGGGCGCCGAGTCAGTGAATTCCCCCGCCGACCCGGCCGGCGGCGCTGTACTGCTAGCTGGACACTGAGCTGAGCTGCTGCGGTAGCACTAGCAGTAGTCTGCTAATTTACGGCCAGGACGAAAGAGTGTGAACAAACATCAACCATCTCGTCTAAAATGTACTACATTTGACTTCTCAATAACGAAATTTGTGTCAGGAATAAAAAATAGACCTTCATACGAGATAAAAATGATATTTTTACAGTGATTTACTGACAAAAACACTGCTCGAATTTCAGTGGTCCGAGTCGATACAACGCACATTTAATGTACGTGCGGCAATGCGGATTGCGAGCTGTGAGTAAATTGTCCGAAATGTCATTTTTTTGTCATTTTACCTAAATAGAAGTTAAAGATTGTCTTCAATAGTATCATTTAACACAATTCCATTAAAGATTGTGGTTGGAAAGTGCATTATTAAGTCACAATGAGCACATTAGCACAAACATATACACATTGTTATATCTCGATCGATTAATCATGTCGGGACAATTCGGCCCAGTTTTTCCAGCTGGGCCGAATTGTCCCGTGGTCCGAATTAGCCCGACTCCATTGGGTTGAAGTCAATACAGCCTTGGAATGTTATATAATCTGATTATATGATAAATTACAATTCTTATGACGTATGGAACATGATATATGTTGATCTGGATATTAATGACTAATGTGCAAGAAAAGAAAAATATCCGCGAACTTTGGTCACCCCTTCACACACGACTCTCCATCCAACGACAACTGGCACTGCACTGCACTCGAACCCGTAATGCAGCCGTAAACAAAATTTGGTAATCACTCGTCGTACACACGACACTAAAATCTTATTCAAATATATAATTTCTTACCTCAAGTGGTTGTGGTGATGCTTTGGATGCATCTCCAACAATTTTGGGAGAGTAAATTCGCGCTTCGGTCTTGTAGATCGTCATTTTCTTTGATCTTATCGCGTCATTAACAGCTGCGGATAAATATCTGCTGATTACGTGATTGAGAGCTAGAGGTGAATGTAGAAATCTAGTCTACGACTAAAAAAAAAAAAATATTGTTTAGTATGGTAGCCCTAAAGTAAAATAATGAAACGAAGTGAAATAAGGAAGAAGAAACAAAATCTTCAAACCCCACCCCATTGTTCTTGATTATAAATAAATTTAAGCGAGGAACATGTGTAAAATAAATGCAAGAACCCCAAGCCCCCCTCCCCCATAAAAAATAATAGGCCTACAGATATTTTCTAGAACTGCCGCGCACCTGCAGAAGAGACAATAATTTGTGATTATCAAACGATGGCTCATTCTGAAAGAAGGAAAATATCATGAAGAAGAAAAAACACTGGGAAACTTCAATTATTAAATTTCATTTCATTCTACCTGTCAAAAGGGAATACTCATTACATTGATCAATGAGCATCCATGCAAAGACCATCTCATTTCAATACAGAACTTCATCACACGGCACGAATGGAAGGGAACACAGCAAAACATGATCATGTATTTTATGTTTGGTATTTTTTTTATATATTTAAAATACTAATTTTGGTCACAAATGTTTGTTTTTATCTGCCACAAAGTTTTCGGTCGTGATGATTATTATCTGTGTTGAGCCATTATGTATGGAAATTATGTCTTTAATTATTTGAATTTAATGTATGGATTTACTGTAATTTGTAATGGAATTTGTTTTGAAAATAAAGAACCCTGTGAAAGGGGGAAAAAATAATAAAAAATATATTTTCATTCATTCCTTGCCAGTGTCAACAAAGTGATCATTATGTCCATGTCATGTCAATTTTGTTTAATTTTTTTCTTCTCGAAAGTGTATTATCCCAATCCTATTACCAGTCAATCAAACTTTCAAGCATAGTCTCTACAACACCATTTTGCCCCCAATTATTTGGCAGTTGATGTATTACTATTTCCTACATTCCGAGCACTTTTCGTGTCATTTTCCCTGTTCTTTCTTCCCCACACCCTCATTGTTTTAGTGTAAAATTTGATAAAGAGGGAACAGAATCATCATTCTACTAAAGCGGAATGCAAATTACATCCTGTACATCAATTTTGCCTTGGCGGGGCCGGGGCGGCTTCATTACTACCTTTCGCTGAGGTAAGACTTCTTTCGTCATCTGTTTAAAGATAAGCTTGAGCTCTGGTAATGATAGAAAATAAATTCTCACAGAATCCAACAAAACTTACACTGAATGTTCAAGATTAAAAATAAATGACACGTGCCGAACAATTTTGGTAGAAAATGTATAGGGGTTAAGTAATGAGCTTATTAGTCAGGTGGCTTAGTGAAATTATCGTTACTTGCCGGATAAAAGCACCATTTTTGGTACAGGGCTTTCTTAGGACCTACTAAACGATATTAGGCTAGGAGCCCCCGGCATAAATTTCAATTTAAGGGTGTGGGGCGGGGCGTCTTTTTGGAGCCCCCAAATGATTTATAACATTGATTTGTTGTTGTACAAATGCCATTTTTGGTACAGGGCTTCCTTAGGACCTACTGAACGATATTAGGGTAGGAGCCCCCGGCAAAATATCATATAAGGGTGTGGGGCGGGGCGTTGCCTCGTAGCCCCTAAATAATTTAGAAGGTAATATAACATTTAGTTGTTGTTGTACAAATGCATTTTTCGGTACAGGGCTTCATTAGGACCTACTGAACGATATAAGGGTAGGAGCCCCCGGCAAGAATATCATATAAGGGTGTGAGGCAGGGGCGTCGCCTAGTAGCCCCAAAATAATTTAGAAGGTAATATAACATTGAGTTTTTGTTGTACAACGCCATGGGGCCCCCAATCACACATAAATGAATATTTATGACGGGGGCTCCTATCCTACCACCATTCAGCAGGTCATAATGAAGCCCTGTACCAAAAATGGCGTTTGTAGAACAACAACTCAATGTTATATTACCTTATAAATTATTTGTGGGCTACGAGGCGACGACCCTGCCGCACACCCTCATATTATAGAATGTACGGATAATAATGGTATACAGCCCCCCCCCTCCCATCTAAATTCTGAATAGGCGACATCTCGTGTCAACGCATATACAAGCGTTTTTTCAACCGGGTGCCGTAAGACATCTACTCTAGGAGTGCCGCGAAAGAATTTTAGTAATATATTTATTTTTATTAAAAAAATAATAATAATAAAAAATATAAAAATCATTATTTTGGAACAAAGTCGATATCGTGAAAACCGATTAATTAGAAACCGCTAGAGTATGTCATTTTATGAGGAAATAACATTTTAAAGATAATAAAGTGTCTTTCTTCCTCGCTCACTTCGCTCGCTCGCAACCTTTAGATTGGGCTCGGGGTGACGCGAAACTTGTTATTTCTTAAAAGAGGAGGTTGAAAATCGCTGAGCTATAAGCGCAATGAAAATTATTTAGAGGAGTAAACGGAACGCCTCTCTCAGCCTAAGGAGATTCATTAAAAATACATCTAGCATAAGTTTTCTCAAAATGATCATATCATGTATATGGTAATCCATGTAACATTACAATTCTTACTGTCAATGTATCTTTATCGCTCCCCAATGCAAAAGCATTCGGCGATATACATCTTTACAAAATCTTATTGAAAAATTCTGAAATTTTTAATTTTAGAGAAGGAGTGCACCCGCATCTTACCTTTCTTTTAAAAAAAAAAAGAAAAGAAAAAAGATCTACCTCCGTCCACCTTGAAATTTGATCAATTTATTTATTTTAATATAATTATCATGTCATCAGGGGCCGTACCTGTACTGAATGCACATTAGCCTTTTATCCGATTCACACACAATAGTTGCCACTTCCGGACACAGTAAAATTGTGCAAAGTATACTTTTATTGAAAGTGCGATAAAATACATGTAATATGAAAGACAAAGGCAGTTTAAATAAAATTTCCCTCATATTACGAACCGTATCATTCTGTTTTCATCTGTTGACGGTGTATCTAGTCATGATTTCCCTGCAATTTTGCCCTCAGGAAAAAGAGTTGGGTAAAACCTGACCCATGTTAGACAGAAAAAAAACATACGAACATGCATGTTTGTGGGTTAACATTTTACCTCAATATTGCGTAATTTTCCCCAATTTTTGGTAAATGTTATCAAATTCTGTGTATGCTCATGATGTTCTCCTTTTACTTAACAGGGGTAAAACATTTCCAAATTCTTTTTAGAGTGTGTAATATTAACGGAACCATATAGTTTTCAGGATACAACACTTATTATTTTAAAGATCGGTATTGTTATTTTGTTTAATTACAAAATAAAATTATTTAAGGGGTCAACGTTGAGTACTGGAACTGCAAACGTACGTCCACGAGGCACAAACACACATTCCCTGCCCCGTCCCAACGACACTTTGATCAAAAACTTGAATAGTAACCTATAAATGTTTTATTATTACATGCTTCTGTTTGTACTTTTGCTCATTATTGGCCACTGGCGTACTGGTGGGGGGGCTTGGGGGGGCGCTAGCCCCCCCAAATAAAATTCAACCATGACTTATTTTCAATTCCATACAAGTGATTTATAAATGTTCGTGATATCACATGATTTTCAACAAAATGCGCGTTTCTCCATTTCTGTTGCAAACTGACACATTCCCAAATAGCCAGGAAGAACTAAGTTTTTATAGTCACTAATGGGCCTTAGTGGCCACTAACAGTAGATAACCGTATATCCAGTTTAGCGAAAAGTCTGGATACCCGTATGTCCGGCCTAGAGAAGAGCTTAGAGAAGATCGCGGCAGCTGTAGGCGGTACGCGGGGGAATGCGCAGTCGCCTGCGCCCAGAGTTTGTTTTGGATGTGGCGAGTAGGGTCATTTCCGGAAGGAATGTTCCACAGGCGCGGATCCAGGGGGGCGAGCGGGCCTTGCCCTCCCCCGCAAAGAAAAAGAGAGAGAGAGAGAGAGAAGGGAAAGGGAAAGAGGAGAGAAAGGGAAAGAAAGAAGAGGAAAAGAACAGAAAAATGGGGAGAAGGAGATGGGGGCAACAGGGCCTTGCCTCCAAGGCTGTTTCCCCCTATCAAAAAATAAGAGAGAAGGAAGGAAAGGGAAAGAAAAAAGGAAAAGAGGAGATAAAGGGAAGGGAAAAAAAGAGGAAGAAGAAAAGAAAAGAAGGGGGATATCAGTTGCAATTCTCCCGCCAACAAGTTGTGGATCGGGGGCGGCAAAA
Organism: Mesocentrotus franciscanus; assembly: GCA_037976565.1. NCBI lineage: Eukaryota > Metazoa > Echinodermata > Echinoidea > Camarodonta > Strongylocentrotidae > Mesocentrotus > Mesocentrotus franciscanus. The sequence goes on along the minus strand of CP137686.1, from coordinate 5,009,055 downwards.
GACCCTTGCCTGTCCCCTCCCCCGCTCCCGCCAAAAAAAAAGAGAGAAGAAGAGAAGGGAAAGGGAAAGAGGAGAGCTGAAAGGGAGAAAAAAAAAGAGGAAGAAGGAAAGAAAAGGGTGAAAAGAAGGGGAGATCAGTTGCGATTAATTCTGCCAACAACATGTGGATCGGGGGGGGGGGCGAAAGGCCCTTGCCTCCCTGCACCCCACGCCAATTAGTGTCCTGCCAGTACTCAAATAAGTTATCAAAATAAGCTCATCTGACCGTATAAACGCCTAAAACCCTTGAGCTTCCGGGGACTCCGCCCATTAGACCCCGCGCCAAGTAGTGACCTGCCAGTGTCCCAAATAAGGTGTCAAAATATGCTCATCTGACCGTAATTAAATGCCTAAAACCCCTGAAATTCCAGTGGCTCTGCCCCCTCGACCCCACCAGGGGCCTTAAGGCGGGCCACTGAATGCTTATCTGACCGTTATAAAAATTTAGTGCCCGGAACCCCTGAGCTTCTGGGGGCTCCGCCCCCTGGACCCCACGCCAATTAGTGTCCTGCCAGTGTCACAAATAAGGTATCAAAATAAGCTCATCTGAGCGTATAAACGCATTAAACCCTGAGCTTCTGGGGGCTCCGCCTCCTGGACCCCAATTAGTGACCTGCCAGTGTAACAAATAGGTTATCAAAATATGCTCATCTGACCGTAATTAAATGCCTAAAACCCCTGAGCTTCCAGGGGCTCTGCCCTCTGGACCCCACCTACGGCCCTAAAACGGGCCCCTAGATGCTCATCTGACGGTAATTTAATGCCTAAAACCCCTGAACTTCCGGTGGCTCTGCCCCCTGGACCTAACCAAGGGCCCTAACCAGGGGCGGCGATTTCTTTTCATTACCGGGTGGACGAAATGCGAGGGACGAGGGAGCAGTGGCGTAATGAGCAAATACGGTTGGGTTTTTTTTGGGAAATACATGTAAGTCTGCATCACCACCACTCTTACATGTTACATGCAGGCCCCACGAAACGTTTTTCAAAGTGGGGAGGGGGGCTAAAGTATTTACAATTAGGTAGAGCAAAGCGAGCGAAGCAAGTGGAGGAAAATTGACGTGGGGTCCAGGGGCAAAGCCCCGTGGGGTCAAGGGCGGAGCCAAGCTCAGGGTTTTAGGCATTTAATTACGGTCAGATGTGCATATTTTTATACCTTATTTGTGACACTGGCATGTAGGTCACTAATTGGAGTGGGGTCTAGGGTGCGGAGCCCCCGGAAGCTCAGGGGTTTAGGGCATTTAATAACGTTCAGATGAGCATCCAGGGGCCCGCCTTAGGGCCCTGGTTGGGTCCAGGGGGCGGAGCCCCCGGAAGCTCAGGTGTTTTAGGCAATTAATTACGGTCAGATGAGCAACCAGGGGCCCGCCTTAGGGCCCTTGGTGGGGTCCAGGGGACAGAGCCCCCAAAAGCTCAGGGAAAAATTATGCCATTTCAGCAACATTTGTAAATCACTGGTATCGAATTAGATATATAAACCACTTGGATTTTATTTTTTGGGGGAACTGCCCCCAAGCCCCCCCCCCCATCAGTACGCAAGTACGAGGGAGCATAGTGAATGAGAGGGGTGAAGGTGACGGAAGTGACTACCCCCTCACAGGTTTTTGAAATTTTGTTGTATTAAAAAATTGCTTTCCTTAGCAAAACTATAGTGTAAAACAAGCAATATACTTTTTTCACAATTCACTTTTCTCGGTATTTACTTGTACATTTTAAAGGATATTATGCGAGGGAACGTAGCTCCCGAGTGAGAAGATTTTTGCATTTTTATTTGTCTAAACGCTGCACTCTTGGGCCCTCCAGAGCCTAAAAGTGTGTTGTAGCCTTTAGTCAGTACTTGCTATACACTTTTTTTTGTGCACTTTTTCAAATTTTCAGGGGGGGGGGGACGATCCCCCCTAAAAAAATTGAGGGGGACGTGTCCCCCCCGTACCCACGGGATCGCCGCCCCTGGCCCTAAGGCGGGCCCCTGGATACTCATCTGACCGTTATTCAATGCCTAAAGCCCTTGAGCTTCCGGGGCTCCGACCTAGACCTTACGCCAATTAGTGACCTGCCAGTGTCACAAATAGGTTATCAAAATATGCTCATCTGACCGTTATTAAATGCCTAAAACCTCTGAGCTTCCAGGGCTCTGCCTAGCTCTGGACCCCACCCAGGGCCCTAAAACGGGCCCCTAGATGCTCATCTGACGGTAATTTAATGCCTAAAACCCTGGACCTAACCAAGGGCCCTAAGGCGGGCCCCTGGATACTCATCTGACCGTTATTCAATGCCTAAAACCCTTGAGCTTCCGGGGGCTCCGCCCTAGAACTTACGCCAATTAGTGTCAGTGTCACAAATAAGGTATCAAAATATGCTCATCTGACCGTAATTAAACGCCTAAAACCAGGTGCAAATCTAAGGGGTTAGGGGTTTAACCCCCCCCCTCCGCCCAAAAAAGAAAAGAATGCACACTGTAGAGAAACCTTTCAAGTGCAAATATTGAGAAGATATTCAACTCATTTGGTAACTTAACCAAACACAATCATTATAACTCTGGATATAACTATGTATTAAAGTGTTACTTGATTTATACAGACGATATCATGCACTGCTTTTTATGGTCTCCATTGTGTTAGTAGATGCCAGGAAAACATCACTCACGGGCCGGGGGTTCAAAATAGCCACACACAAAAAATCGCCTCGCCGCTTCACGGGTCGTGGACCGTCATTGGATCAAACTGTTTAAACTGTTATTTGATTTAAAAAGACGCTATCATGCACTGCTTTTTAAGGTCTCCATATGTGTTAGTAGATGCCAGGAAAACATAACTTACGGGGGTTCAAAATATAGCACCCCCAAAAAATCGCCTCGCCGCTTCGCGGCTCGTGGACGATATGCTCTGCATCGTCATTGGGTCAAACTGTTTAAACTGTTACTTGATTTTAAAAGACGTTATCATGCACTGCTTTTTATGGTCTCCATTGTGTTAGTAGATGCCAGGAAAACATCACTTACGGGCCGGGGCGTTCAAAATAGCAAAAAATAAAAATAAAATCGCCTCGCCGCTACGCGGCTCGTGGACGATGCTCCGCATCATCATTGGGTCAACCCCCCTTAGCAAAAAACCTAGATCCGCCCCTGAAAACCCCTGAGCTTCCAGGGTCTCTGTCCCCTGGACCCAACCAATGGCCCTAAGTCAGGCCCCTGGATACTCATCTGAAACACCTAAAACCCTGAACTTCCGGGGACTCCGCCCTTGATCGACCCCTGCCGGGGCTTTACCCCTAGACCCCACGCCAATTTATACTAGGCTACGCTCTACCTGGTCGTAAATACTTTAGCCCCGCCCCCCCCCCCACCACTTTGAAAAACATTCAGCGGGGCCTGCATGTATTAAAGAGTGGGTGATGCGGATTTTTTTTGTCTGCCAGCCCCCCCAAACTTTTTTGCTCATTACGCCACTGTTATTGGCAGTACTGAAACAGAGTACTAAGCATTGTACCTGAGTACAGCATTCGATTAAGAAAACACATGAAATAGCTTATACTGATGTGGACTGTGCCAATCTTTGCGATACTCATTTTCACTTAGGTACTATGTCCCATTTGCAGGCCAAAAAAATGAAAAGGTTTAATTCCAACGGCATTTGAAAGACAATACTAATTTAGAACTTCCCTATAAAAAAAAGGGGGCTTGAAAATGTCTTTAAGTGGGAAAATAACGACTATTAGTTGTCGAATCGACTTAGGAGCTATAGAGCCAGTAAGTAATAGTCTGATTTTCAGACCATTGTACCGAATGGTCGTACGTTTTATGCTGCGCAAAGATTCAATCAGTTTAATTTTGGCCATTACAAGAAGTGGGTTATTGATGTAGACAAATGCTCATACCCTTTACAGCTCATTTTATGTATGTTATTACCAACTTGAGATGAATAAAAGCCAGTCAGTCACTCAATAGTGTCTGACAGTGAAGTCTAGCAAGTAAACGGGTTCCTTGCATAATTTGAATATTAGGACACTGCTAACATTTAAATTTCACAGATAGGACATACATGACATATTGATAATTCCTGCAAAGTTCTACAGAATTTGATGTTGGCTGCAAAAGGGACATAGTATCTTTAATGCCTTAAGAGTCGACAAGTAACTAGTGCTCATGATTAAATTATTATTTCACTACTAAAGTCTTTTAATCCTATGATAATATATTACATTATTAACTATAGTCAGAAAATATATTACATTTGTGAATTTTCACATTCATCGAGAAATCTTGTAAAATAGGAGTCATTTCTAGGAAACTTGATTAAAAATATAGACCTTTTTATACTAATAAACTAGGAACACGTGATTTTACATTGACATGTATGTGAAAGTATTTTGTTTCCGATTAAAATCACAGTTATTACGAACATTTTTACACTTAAGAAATATACTAGTAATAAGAGTATTGTGATTATAAAAAATGTCATGATATTCATGCTACGTATTAGGCACTAGCAGATGCTTTCAATATGACAAATCATATGTATAAGACTTATTATAGATACATGAATACATCAGCAATTTGCAAAACTTGTACACACTAGTACTTATATGCTACATTTGTACACGACATTCTAATTATTTACCTTGAAATACATGTAAGTAAAGTACAAAACAAAACTAAAAAGAAATCACGAAAACATATTTAATGGAAGAGAAAGTGAGAATTGCGTCATTTGAATAGATAACAAAATGCAAAGTAATCATTACAGAAGATACATCATGCGTAACAAAAATTACATCGTTGTTGAACCTGAGAAAAAAAATCCAGAGTGAAAAACTAATTTTTGAAAGACATTGAATAGTTGGCACACAGGCATTACATGAAAGACTTTTTAAAGCAAAACAATGTAAATTACATACGTTACTACTAACGCAAAAAAGCAAAAATGATATGTCATTTTAATTGCTTATTACACCAATATTAATAGGCAAAATAAACAGAATATCACAAAACAACAACAAAGTAACCATGCTCTTTCAACGAATTTCTGATATTTTCCCGAAGATTTATCTCACATTTAATCCGGTTCCCTTCTCTTCCCGCCGTTCTGTTTTGCTTAATTTTGTCCATCTTCAATTTGGTCAACATATTAATTGAGGTTTATTCAATAAAATCTGAATTGGAGGTTGTGCCTCTTTCACCCCCTTTAACAAAACATGCGGGTCCACAAAGCACATCTATTCTGCTGCTTTGTCAGAGACACCTCATGAGATTTTGAGATACATCATACTTTCTACTTAATATTAATTGACCAAACCAGTGAAATTAAATTCTAGACAAGCACACAGGCCTAGAACATGTAGAAAGACATGGTTAATTCAGTGGAATCCACTCCAAATCATATAGTGGAATCAACCCAAGTCAAAGTGGAATCCACTCCAAATCATAGAGGAAACCACTCCAAATCCTATTATACTCATTTGAGAGTGGATTCCACTCTGTGTGTCTCTGTTTTGATTCCACTGCCAGCACGGAATAATCCTTATATGACTCCAAAAAGAGAAGATTTTATCTCCGGTACATTTAAAATGGACAAAATTGTTCCATGAATAAATTTGATAGCGAATTAACGCGTAGGTAATTTTCATATTTATTTACAAATATATATCTCATATGATATCAAATCTGGTATGCGACATCATTTGTTTCTTAAATTTGATATTTATCCACTTCTCCGTTTCTAGATGACAGAAGATCTATTTCGTGTACTTTTGTTTAATAGTTTTCAATATTAAATTATGTAAACTTTAATTAAAGTAAATTTCTATAAATTTTTCTTAAACTTCTAATAAGCGGTTTCTCTGATTTTTCTTTCAATAACAATGTTTTTATGGTAGCCTAAAAGGCACGGTGGCTCAGCGGTCGAGTAGTGGTCTCGTAACCGGTAGGTCCCGGGTTCGAAACCAACTCAATGCGCTAGTGCCCTTTGGTAAGGCATTAATCCTCATTAATACCAAGACCATCGGAGAGGACTTAAAGCCATCGGTCCCCTGGTTGCTTACTTATATTCATTTTCATTTTCTATCTTTCTTCCTTTGTTGCCTTTTACTACTTCCCCTCTCTTGTTTTCTTCTAAAAATTCATAATTTCTTTATTGTAACATATTTTTTAATTTAGTAATTTTCAATGCATACTTTATTTTCAAGACGTAGTGTAAAACAGCCTCTGAGGAACTAATACTTCAACAAGCGCTGCTTCTAGTTAGTTCCTCTTTTCTCGTGCCTTTACTATTATATTTGTCTTGTTTCATTGCATATTTTTGGTAATATACCTATTAATTGTATGTTTTGCATGAGAAATAAAATCATTTGAATTGAATTGAATAAGCACACACAAGATTTCTTAGCAGTCAGGTAAGACAAACCAATCAACCGACCAATATAATTATTTACCAATACAATGGCACTTTACTAAGCAAAACAAGAATTAATACGCTTTCACAATTTGAATTATTTTCTCAAGTTGCCAACGACAAGAATCGTATCTACTTGTTCGAGACTTTAACAAAAAAAATCATGCTTGAAGTTGTGGTATTTTTATCAATAGAACACAGTTCAAAAATAATTCAGACTAATCTATTGATTTATCCATATTATATTTCTGTACTACTTAAAACGTTTTATTTCCCTTGCACTAGTGTGTCTTTAATTGAATTAATTTATAAATGTGGCAAACATTTTCAGTCAATATAACTTGAAAATATTTAATGATTTCGATGGAAACCCTCACTTCGTCTTCATGAACATACAATTTTAAACCCTCTTTTTCAAATAGTGTTTTATGAATTAATAGACTACCTCAAAGGTTGAGAAAAATTATCCCGATGACGCCATGGTTTCGGGGACCGGTTCCACAAAACTTTTTTCATGACCTTTTACCAGCTTGGATTATGTGGAATGAGAAGTACCCTTGTCCGTCGACTCGGTTTGACCTGTGCCAGAGGTCGAGGTGTTCATGGCCCACTTGGACGAGTCGCCTACCTTGCGCTTGCGGCCGATGACCTTCTTGACCTGTTAGGTGGTTAATGGGGAAATCAATTAGTTAATTATGTTAGCGTTGTCTATTTAAAGATAATGAGTACGATCGCAAGTACTTTCGAAGTATCAACTTAAGGTCACTGCACAATGGCCTTGGCCATCACCTTTTGAAATACAATGTATAACACGATAACCACTACTTTCGAAATATCAACCTAAGGAATTTCAATAGCCTTGCGTGTCATATATTTAAATATGAAAACATAACAATGACGTATTACGTAATCCGAACATGATTTCCTTGGAATATACAATAGGGTATTGAAAACTCCCTTGAGTACATTTTTCGAAAACAGCTGCTATCCATTTATAGGCGAAGATTACGATGACGTATATCGCGTGATCTGAACATGTTTTTTAAAAAATGGATATAGATCAGAGAATTCATTTTTTTTCTCGAAAGTTCTGCGATTTTCTCAAGTTGACCACTGATCATGCAATTCTAAACTGTCTAGAAAATAACATACGGCGGTCACATCAACAAAACATACGCCAGACCAACAATGCCTTCTTGACCTGGTGAGGCGTTAAAGGGCAATCCAACCTTAGTAATACCTCAGTCAAACCGCCAAACCGACTGATTTTTTTGCCATCTGGACTTCAATCAACTTTTTATCATTATATTTACAATAAAATGGCATTTGAAGAGCAATAATTTTTCAGGAGACATTTCTTCAATGATATTTTCCCAAACTGACAAAAAAGGAATGAGAAAGCCCACGAGCTGTTTTCCAACTGACTCTTTTATGGGTTAACTACAGTAAGATACATAAGTTAGAATGGTATTTTAGTACTGATCACGCATTTCTAAACTGTAAATGGGATATTCTTAATAGCTGATTATGCCATAAGTGACAGTCATATTCACATAACATACGCCAGACCGACAACCCACCGAACAAGAATTTTACATCACGACGAATAGCCAGGAATCTGTCGGTTTGGGTCGCTTTAGAGATGAATTTGAAGTCGATTTGGCGGTATGACTGACAAATATTAATAAAATATAATAATCGGAACATGATTTATTATGGATATACAATAGGAAACCAAAGTTGCCCTCCAGCAGGCGCGTAGCCAGGGGCGGTGGGGCGGTCGCCCCCAAAAAAAACGCCGGCCAAAAAAAAAAAAAAAGAAGAGAAGAGAAAAAAGGAAGAGGACGTAGGAAGAAAAAGGAGCATGGTACAACGAATCGTCATCTTCTCTAATAATTTAATGAAACGTAAAAGCCTCCGCGCATTAAGAGTCGAGAACAATATACAACGAATCGTCTTCTTTCTCTAATAATTTAATAAAACGTCAAAGCTACCGCGCTTCGCGCGAGGAGGGAAAACTGAATTCAGACAAGGATTAAGAGCTGAGAACGGTACAACGAATCGTCTTCTTTCTCTAACACTTTAATGGAACGTCAAAGCTCCCGCGCTTCGCGGAGGGGAGGGGGCTGAATTCAGACAGGGATACGGTTCAACGAATCGTCTTCTTTCTCTAATAATTTAATTAAACGTCAAAGCTTCCGCGCTTCGCGCGGGAGGCTAAATTCAGACAAGGATTAAGAGCCGAGAACGGTACAACGAATCGGCTTCTTTCTCTAATAATTTAATGAAACGTCAAAGCTTCCGCGCTTCGTGTGGGAGGGGGGAAACTGAATTCAGACAAGGATTAAGAGCCGAGAACGGTACAACGAATCGGCTTCTTTCTCTAATAATTTAATGAAACGTCAAAGCTTCCGCGCTTCGCGGGGAAGAGGGGGGGAAACTCCTCCCTCCCTGCACCCACCCCCCTAGGGAGCGCGCTTCGCGCGCTCTGTAAGTGATTCGCACGCTTCGCGTGCTCACTACCGCCCCCCAAATAAAATCCTGGCTACGCGCTTGCCCTCATTTTGATTTATTGAAAGTTGAAATACCATGCCGTTTGTGGTACCCTAATGAACTACCGTGTCAATTAATTTTGCCCGCGTTTGTGATTGATAAACTCGGTATTTCCTTTCTTGATTTTACAACAAAAAATTATTATAAATGTAAAAATTAACAAATGTTTTTGTTATGAGATAATAAATTGTAATTATAAGAAACATAAAAAACGTGCCAGTACATGGCTTCCGCCCATTATTTGAATAATATGACCACTTTGTTCGTGAACCAATCAGCCCCACCCCACACACACACACGCACACACGCATACGCACACACAAATGAAGTGAGTGAAATTTGAACTTTTGAAGTCAATACTAAAGACAATACGGGAATCACTGTGCACGCACCCATAGACCTGGCAGTTATTTGTTATCTATATAGTTTGATTAATATATGTTTGAATATTAAAGTTGGGTAGTGTGGGCCCAATTATAAAGTGTTATAGCCATGGGGGGTGGCACAAGTTTCATTTGATGGAAAAATGTGAATTAAAAAGGCCATCGATCGGGGAGGGGTATTTCTTGTCCTTTTCCCTTCCCTTCCTTACCTTTTTTCCATTTTTAATTTTCGTTTTGCTTTTCGATTGGGAGCAAGTCCCCCCACGCACACACACCCCGTAGCTATACACTGCTTTTATTCACGTTTATATAGATATCAAAACCGTCGAGCCACTGATCTTTCATAGCTTGTGATTTACGACGTTTCGAATCAAACGGAAACCAAAATCACTTGACGGAATGATAAAATAAGATAATGTGAACAAGCTTGAGATTAAAAAGAAGATCGAGTCCTGGTAAAGATGACATGTAACTTCCTGAGCTCTCTCATTATATCTATGTAAAACAGGAAGATTATCATAGTAGACATATAATAGTGAGAAGGATTGATCTTGTAATGTCCCCATATTCGAAATACGACAAGAAATAGATGATAAAGTAATGAAGCTGCATAGTTGATCGTGGTAATGAAAGAGGGAGGGAGAGGGGAATTTTTGGTTTTTTAAACGTATCTCACCTCTGGATGCATGACGCACTGAAACACGAAGAACAGGGGTCCCTGATGACGAACAAATATAATAAACGATGGTTAAGATAGAAGCAAGACGTTTATGACCTGATTACAGTACTAAAAACAACTTTTAAAGATTTGTAACTTTTAACTGTTTGGATTAAAGGTTCGTACACAAAGGGCAATACTATTAAAGTGAAAGGAGCACAATCGTTGGGATGACATGAGAGCTTGATTATAACAAGACAATATTTTTCAACTCTGTGAAATATGTAGGTGTGTCGATACTAGAAATGTAATCCCATCGAAACGTCATAAGATTAGAAGCTGATTTTTTTTTTGTATAGGTTAGAAATCGATTTCTAGTATAGTATTAATGACTGCTTTGAGAGAAGGGAAGGGAAGGTTACAATTGTGCTATTGCCCGGGGCGTGCCGAGGGCAATAGCCCAATTGTAACCTTCCCGAGAGCGTATAAAAACAACTATTTCTCGAATATTAAGCAGTCATTAATACTTTTATATGCCGAAAAATAGTCAACTTACCAATCAACTGGTAGAACAGGAAGAGCAGAAATAAATACTAAATACACATAGAATCTAGTTAGTGTTAGATCTAATAATATATTCAAATCTGTTGTTGAGAGGCACTGGAAAACCCATCCACTCAAGTTTTCACCCTATCAGAGACTACCCAACGTGACGAGGGGCAAATAAGCTACAAGCTTTACGTCTCTACATCCAAGTAAAGTAGTCTAGACTACGTCTACCGCGGTGCGGTAATGTTTAATACTCACTCAGTACAATGTCAATGACAGTAGTTCTCTAGACCCCTCTACACAACAATTAATGTGTGGGACTCCACTGACTGGATTTGACTATCATATTAGACCTTACATTGGTGTGCTTGCTGTCAGCAGAATTAATCAAGTCGATCTTGCATTTGATCATCATCAAGAAGTTGAAATCTTGGGAGAGTTTCTTCAGCCATTTTTGCCTTGTTTAGAATTCAGTACGATAGAGATTGCCGTACGGTCGTCTGCGCTACGATGTATTAAAAAGGTAGCGTACGAAGGTGCTAGGCTGGTAAGGGCTGGCGGACTCATGAATAAACATCATTATATGACGTCACAAACGTCATCGCACTGACTGGTCCGCGCCACGCCTACTCCAGATCCTAGCTTAAGGGGGGTGCTAGGCTGAATGGAGAGGGTGCTAGGCTGGATGTAGTATAGTGCAAGTTTAAATGAAATCATATGCTAGGAGATAGATGGAGTTAATATTTCTAAGGCTCAATGAAAGGGTGCTAGGCTTGATGGAGGGGGTGCTAGGCTGGATGTAGTATAGTGCAAGTTTAAATGAAATCATATGCTAGGAGACCGATAAATGCATGGAGTTAATATTTAATGTACATTTCTAAGGCTCAATGTAAGGGTGCTAGGCTGGATGGAGGGGGTGCTAGGCTGGATGTAGTTATATAGTGCAAGTTTAAATGAAATTAGATCCATAAATGGAGTTAATTAATGTACATTTCTAAGGCTCGATTGAGGGGTGCTAGGCTGGATGTAGGGGGTGCTAGGCTGGATGTACTTATAGTTATAATAGTGCAAGTTTAAATTAAATCATGCTAGCTATAATGGAGATAGATGGAGTTAATGTACATTTCTTATTAAGGCTAATTAAATGCATATGCAGGTGCCGGTGCACATGCTAGGCTGCAGGGGCAGCGATCCCGGGGACACGTCCCCCCTCAATTGTTTTAGGGGGGATCGTCCCCCCCCCCTGAAAATTCGAAAAAGTGCACACAAAAAAAGTATAGCAAATAATGACTGAAGACTAATTGCATTGCAAGCCACTTTTAGGCTCTGGAGGGCCCAAGAGTGCAGCGTTTAGACAAATTAAAATGTAAAATCTTCTCGCTCGGGAGCTACGCTCCCTCGCATAATATCCTTCAAAATATACAAGTAAATATTGTAGAAAAGTGAAGTGTGAAAAAAGTACTGTGCTTGTGTTTTATATTATAGTTTTGCTAAGGAATGTAATGTTTTGATATAACAAAACTTCAAAAACCTGTGAGGGGGTAGTCACTTTTGTCACCTTCACCCTTCTCGTTCACTATGCTCCCTCGCACTGGCGTACGTACTGATGGGGAAGGGGGGGGGGCTTGGTTTATTTCTAATTGGATACCAGGGATTCACAGATGTTGCTGAAATGGCATGATTTTCCCTGAGCTTCCGGGCTCTGCCCCTGGACCCCACCAAGGGCCCTAAGGCGGGCCCCTGGTTGCTCATCTGATTTTGTTAAATGCCTAAAACCCTGAGCTTCCGGGGCTCCGCCCCCTGGACCCCACAAGGGCCCTAAAGCAGGCCCCTGGATGCGATTATCTGACCATTATTCAATGCCTAAAACCCCTGAGCTTCCGGGGGCTTTGCACCCTGTACCCCACAAGGGCCCTAAGGCGGCCCCTGGATCTGCTCATCTGATCGTAATTTAATGCTTAAACCCCTGATCGAGCTTCTGGGGACCCCACTCCAATTAGTGACCTGCATGCCAGTGTCACAAATAAGGTATAAAAATATGCTCATCTGACCGTATATAGTTCAATGCCTAAAACCCCGTGAGCTTCTGGGGGCCCTTAGGCGGGCCCCTGGATGCTCATTTGACCATAACTAAATGCCTAAAACCCCCTGAGCTTTATAGGGCTCCGCCCCTTGACCCCCGCCGGGGCTTTGCCCCTGACCCCACGCCAATTTACGATCCACTTGCCTCGCTCACTTTGCTCTACTTGATCGTAAATACTTTAGCCACCCCACTTTGTGGTGGTGGTGATGCAGATTTTTTCTCCCCCAAAAAAAACGTTTTTGCTCATTACGCCACTGCTCCTCGTCCCTCGCATTTCGTCTCCCCGGTCATGAAAAGAAATCGCCGCCCCTGCTAGGCTGGATGGAGGGTGCTAGGCGCTGAACAGGAGGCCGGTGATCGAGATCGATCGATCGATGCTCGATTGCCTCCGACCGATTTCTTTTTGCCACTCAATCAAATCATACAAAATAACCAATAAATTTCCTATCAAGTTCATTATACAACAGAGAGAAGATAAATTTGAATAAGAATACAATTCATTAATGAATCAAAGTACAGATGTATATACAATTAACTTGCACTAACTACATCCAGCCTAGCACCCCCTCTATCCAGCCTAGCACCCCTCCATTGAGCCTTACAAATATCAACTCCACACTGCAAAAACCAGGGTGTTAAATTTCTAACACCAGTATGGTAATTAATTTTTTTGACACCATTGGTGTTATTTTTAACACCGGTCAGATTTAAGCATGCATTAATAATTACTGGGTGTTAAGTAACATGGTGTTGTTTTATGCTTGGTGTTGAAAGTATCATCACGTGATTTCGTTTAAGGCGGTTGATTGGTCGAATAAGTTTTCACAAAGTGTACGCGCGCTTAATGATTACTTTACACGTGTTCACAGAAAAATACATTTATCATGATTTGTTAAGCAAATTATGACAATGCACATCAATTTTGTGATTTGTATTTTCCTTTGGCAATTATTGACCAATAGATTATATGTCCGATCTTGTTACAATTATATTAACGTTTTAGCAATAGATATATTGATTATATGATTACTAACCAAGAAACAACATGCATGTTTATTATATATATATGTGTACCAGCCTGTACCACATACATGTTAATCTTGAATTTACTTCAAATGATCTATGTGATGGAGTTAATGCAATGGAGATTAGAATATACCTATTGGTGGACAGTTGCCAACATCGATTATGAATTATCAGTTTACCACTGGTTCCTCTACCCTGGTCGATAATGGTCGATAATAGGGAATATGGAATGTGGGACCATTAGACATACATAGAAAAATCTCTAATGGATCAACAAGAATATAAACACCAAAAGTGGAATTGAATTTGTTATGATTCCAGATATTGGTGTTAATCTACACCAGTAGGAGTTGTCAAATATTAACACCAAAAGTGGAATTGAAATTATCTAATTCCAGAAAATGGTGTTAAGTAACACCAGAGGAGTTGCACGATATAGATACCAAGAAAGTGTTAAATTTAACACCCTTGGTGTTAAATTTAACACTCTGGTTTTTGCAGTGCATCTATCTCCTAGCATATGATTTCATTTAAACGTGCACTATAACTTCATCCAGCCTAGCACCCCCTCCATTGAGCCTTAGAAATGTACATTAATTAACTCCATCTATCTCCGATCATATGATGTCATTTAAACGTGCACTAGCTAGCTACATCCAGCCTAGCACCCCCTCCATTGAGCCTTAGAAATATCAACTCCATCTATCTCTGATTTCATTTAAACTTGCACTAACTACATCCAGCCTAGCACCCCCTCTATCCAGCCTAGCACCCCCTCCATTGAGCCTTAGAAATATCAACTCCATCCATCTCCTAGCATATGATTTCATTTAAACGTGCACTAACTTCATCCAGCCTAGCACCCCCTCCATCCAGCCTAGCACCCCCTCCATTGAGCCTTATAGAAATGTACATTAATTAACTCCATCTATCGATCTCCGAGCATATGATTTCATTTAAACGTGCACTAGCTAGCTACATCCAGCCTAGCACCCCCTCCATTGAGCCTTAGAAATATCAACTCCATCTATCTCTGATTTCATTTAAACTTGTACTAACTACATCCAGCCTAGCACCCCTTCCATCCAGCCTAGCACCCCCTCCATTGAGCCTTAGAAATGTACATTAATCAACTCCATCTATCTCCGAGCATGATTTCATTTATACTTGTACTAACTACATCCAGCCTAGCACCCCTTCCATCCAGCCTAGCACCCCCTCCATTGAGCCTTAGAAATGTACATTAATCAACTCCATCTATCTCTCCGAGCATGATTTCATTTATACTTGTACTAACTACATCCAGCCTAGCACCCCTCCATCCAGCCTAGCACCCCCTCCATTGAACCTTAGAAATATCAACTTCATCTATCTCTGATTTCATTTAAACTTGCACTAACTACATCCAGCCTAGCACCCCCTCTAACCAGCCTAGCACCCCCTCCATTGAGCCTTAGAAATATCAACTTCATCTATCTCTGATTTCATTTAAACTTGCACTAACTACATCCAGCCTAGCACCCCCTCCATTGAGCCTTAGAAATGTACATCAATTATCTCTTAGCATGCACATGTACTTTTTTGCTTCTAAGTGTATTTTCTAATTAGGTGGTCTGTCGGTATCGACAGATCACCTATTGTTTTCGTCAGAATTTTCTTTCTTCTTTATTCTTTATTTCTTTTTATTTATTTCTGTACACTTTTTTGTGTAGACGATAACTCAAGATCGGTACAGTCAATTTCTTTCAATTTTGGCACAGTCATGGGTCATTGTCATGAGACGTGACAGGAACATTTTCAAGGTCATCAGGTCTTCATGACGTCATCCAGGCGCCATTTTGTGTTTTTTTGGTACTTTCAACTCATGATCATATCTTCATAACGGAAAGTCATTTCTCATTCATATTTATCATGATCAAGGTCAATATCCGTCCGGTCAATTTCAGGTCAAAAAACGCGCGCATGCGTACGTCCGCGCGTTAGCGCGCGCGCAAATTTCAAAATGCTCCAAATCGTCTCAAATTCATTTTGGATACGTTTCAGGCCATTTTAAGCATTTCGCAAAAAAACGCGCACACGAATGCGCGCGCGTTTTCGTTCGTGACGGCCGAACGCAACATAAATCGCCATTTTTTTTTCATGATATTCCCATTTTTTTCTGAACAATTTGATACCATGTTTATCCTTTTATGACCATTAATAACGGAATGAGCGTCCGTTCAAGAAACATGTCCGTGCGCGCGAGCTCTTGTAATACATAGCATATATGGGCAAAAACATGCCTATACAAAATTCATTGTAACTCTTCAGAATGGATGGGAACTCCCAATTTTTTTCATATTTGGATAGATTATGAGTCGGAGATATGATTTCATGTCTCATTTGACCCTCAATTAACTCATGACGTCATCATAATGGCCTCCGAACTCAAAATTTCAATTTGCATATTATGACGTCAGCATATTTTTGGAAAATTGATTGTATCTCTGTAAATATTGATCGATTTTCTTCCAAATTTTGATATGTTCTAGCTGAGACAATTCTCTACAAATGCAGTCACCACGATTTTTCATTTTGACAAAGGCATCATGGCGTATTTTTGCGATTAAAGGAGGCATGTCAATTTTTCACATTTTGCGTGTATTCTCTATGGGACATGACTTTTTCTCAAAACTGGATTCTACATTCCCGTCTTTCGCGAGCAATATCTCCGTCGTTTTAGTTTTGTTTTGCTGAGCTTTGAGTATGTTGTAGCTGAGACAATAAGCTATCACAAGTGTGCCCTTTATTTTTCGATCAGATGCCGGGATCATGCTCATATTTCACTTGCAAAGTGGGATTTGAGAATTCCATTTTCCGTTCACGTGTAATGTC
The DNA here is from genome assembly GCA_037976565.1 of Mesocentrotus franciscanus. Classification (NCBI taxonomy): domain Eukaryota; kingdom Metazoa; phylum Echinodermata; class Echinoidea; order Camarodonta; family Strongylocentrotidae; genus Mesocentrotus; species Mesocentrotus franciscanus. The sequence continues at coordinate 4,992,504 of CP137686.1, read as the reverse complement.
TATGTGGATTATTTTGGTATAGTGGTCATAGCACTTGCCTCCCATTCCGGCGACCCAAGTTCGATTCCTGGTGGGTCATTTTTTTTTTTTTGCCGTCGTTTTAAATTTGATTTTATGATCTTCTTCGACTATTATAACATATTATCATATACAATCACAAACAATGTAATAAAATGCCTAATTTTGCGTGTTATATCTATGGGAGAAGAATGTCAATCGTTTGAGTACAACCCTATGGGAAATCTGGTATTAAACCTAATATAGGGTGTATCTCCCAACTCTGCTACAATATCAAATCACCTTGCTAGTCTCCTTCCCAGACGTTTTTACTTTTTCCAGTTATTCAGCCCAAGGTATATGCATGTTTACGTCTCTCCCGTGGACATAGAATTGTTTACTTGTCTATACTTCTCTCTTTCTCTATATTAAATTCTATTTATGCTGGATATATTGAATGCATCGTTCTCCATTGCATCTCTCTCTTGCTCTGTTTCCTTCTCTCTTATTTTGCCCCTCTCCTTCTCTTGCTCTGTCTCTGCATATATATCTCTCTCTACTCTTTTACCCTCTCCCTCTCTCTCTGCCTCCCTCTACCTCGACCTCTTGCCTTGCCTCCCTCTTATTCTCTTGCTCTGTCTCCCTCTGCCTCTGCCCTTCTCTTTTTCTTCTCTCTCACCCTCTACCTCTCCCGCCTCTGGTTCTCGTTCTCCTTCTATTATGTCTTGTAATGTTCCTTAATTTTCTACAGCTCTGCCCTTTGCCCTTTGGCCTTGGAACTCAAAATACGAATTTGCATATTATGACGTCAGCATATTTATGGAAAATTGATTGTATCTCTGTAAATATGGATCGATTTTCTTCCAAATTTTGATATGTTGTAGCTAAGACAATTTTCTACAAGATCAGTTATTCAGATTACATAACAGACCACCTAATTCGTCCTCATGACGAATTACATTTCTAGTTTGTATTACTTTTTCTTGTAATATTTTATTCTATCCTTTCTATTTAAAGCGCATAGGGACATGCTATCTTGTAATGTGTTATGCGCTATAAAAGAACTGAGTATTATTATTATTATTACATTTAAACTTGCACTAACTACATCCAGCCTAGCACCCTCTCCATTCAGCCTAGCACCCCCTCAAGCTAGGATCTGGGGGGCATTTCATCAACATTTGTCCACCGACAACTGTCGGCGCCGACTAAATTTGACCAATCAGAGGCCTGGAAAATAGTCGGTGACAATAAAATTGTCGGTGAAAATGATATTAGTCGGTGAAAACCACCGACTAATTGTTTCATGAAATGTCCCCCTGGAGTAGGCGTGGCGCGGACGAGTAAGTGCGATGACGTTCGTGACGTCATATAGTCATGTTTATTCATGAGGCCGCCAGCCCTTACCAGCCTAGCACCCTCGTACGCTACCTATTAAAAATTGGTAAATTAAGCTAGCGACCGATTATTCGCACACTTATGGTGTCCGTGCTCGCACAAAACAGTTTTTAACACGTAAACCAATGGGTATTTCAGCAAGACTGAACTAATTCCCGGTAATTGGAACTTTGCCGGGATTTTTAAACTATTTTTTTAAACTATTACATGGCTTTGGCATTTTTCGGGAATAGTAAAAACAACGACTGCAATTTCGACCAATCAGATGGCTGGATTTCTTAAGTGAGGTATATAAATCTTTCTTATTACATATGGATTGGATCTTGCCAAGATTTTATTTCCAAAACAAATATTAATATGTTTAATTTTGCCCGAGTATTATTCTTCTAGTTCTTCTTGTTGTTGCTGTAAATTGTTGTTCTTGTTCTTGTTCTTGTTGTTCTTCTTCTTTTACTTCTTGTTATTATCATTATTATACAGTGTACATGTTATTATTATAATCATTATTATTATTATTATTATTATTACTACATGTACTACTATTATTGTTATAATTATTTTTATTATTATTATCGTTACTATTACTATTATCGTTATTATTATTTTCATTATAATTATTATTATTAATATCATTATTAACATCATCATAATTGTTATCAACTTATGTTGTTGTGTTGTGATGTTGTGTTGTGATGTTGTAGTTGTTTGGTGATGTGCTGTTCTTCTTGTTTGTTTGTTTGTTATTGGTTGTTACCTGCAGTGCGTTGAGTAGGATGAAGAACCACTGCAAGAAGACATTTTGGAACGAAGCCTGTAGCAGAGCAAACACCCAAGTCATTCCCAGCATAGGCATCATGATCAACAAAGCACGAGCAGTAGCCCTGAAAATTGATAATGTAAATACTTTCATCATATTGCTACTGCTACCGTATAAATACTCTCATCATATTACAACGGCTACCGTCCCTCGGATAGGACGTTAAATGGAGGCATCGTGTAGAGGAAAGTTACCACCTTTACACGCTAAGAACCCACTGCACTAAAATAATGAAGAATGAAAGACACTACACTATACGACCATTTGGTTTCAGAATTTGGCCCTAAGTACTATTTCTATCCCTATTTATAATATAGAAAGCACGCAAATTGTTGTTCACCTTTAACAGAAGGAGGCGCGATGGCTCAGTGGTAGAGCAGTGGTCACGTAAACGGGAGGTACCGGGTTCGAAACCACGTCAATGCACTCGATGCCCTTTGGTAAGGTTTTAATCCTCATTACCAAATCCCTCGGAGAGGACTTAAAGCCTTCTGTCATCGGTTGCTTACTTACAAGCATATGCATGCCCTCTCAGCAGTCAGGTAAAGAAATCCTCAACATAAACAAACATAACTCAATCTTTAATAAAGAAGGATATTCTTGTATTTCTCCTGTTTGGTTAAGGTTTTTCACTTACTTGAGTCTGTCAGTTTCGCTCTTCTTTGCGTTCGCCTTGATAGAGAGAAAAGTGCGCATGATCAGATACAGGAGGACGGTGTTGACCTGTAACCATGGCAACGAAATATACATAATGAAATATTAGTACCTTTTATAATAATTATCGGCTAAAAGATTCAGGGGTCTGTTGACCAAATGTTCAATAATATTTACACCAAACTGAGAATGAAATAGAGCACTGTGGTCTGTTGTCATGGCTCTTGACTAACATAATTATGAGAGGTCCCGGTTCGATCCTTGCTCAGTGCATACGAGTCATCCTTGGACAAGGTGTTCAGCCCAAAGTTGTCCATCTTGTCCTAGATTTCTTTTAGCCAGAAGGGGAATAAAGTGCACTCCATGCTTCCCAGTTCCGAAGCTGATTTACTGGCAAAGATATAATTATATTTCTGCTGGCTTGTCGAAAAATGACGTTACTTTCATGTGACACTTATTACTATAAAAAGGTTGATGATAAAGCCATTACTTTTCTTTTGAAATACAGGTGCCGTAAAGCTAAACTATTCTAAACTGAGGGATATGGAATGAATATGTGCTACATTTACTCGAGACATTAAACAAATCCACTGGGTCTCGGCCACTGGAATATAGTCGCAACGACCACCAAGCATTATAACTAGAGTCTCTCATAACATTGTATATTTTATACTCTCTGTTGGGCATGCTACTTACCACTACGACAAGACACACCTCTGCAAGCCAAATCCACATGGTTCCGTATTGCACGTTCAACCAGCAGCTATTAAAAAGAAAAGTGATGCATTTCAAAATTGTTACAGATAAAGTTGAGTACTGGTTGTGTGATTGTGAAAGAAACTGACTGGAAACAATTGGGAAAGGATGATTATGTAGTACATTCCAATTAATGTATATTTTTAGGTTAATTAAAATCAAATACACTTCACACAGAAATGGCAATATGGGACTACACACACATGTGGCATGTTATTATTTTGTTCTACCTTCCAGCAATTTCTCCTCATACTTTAGATTTGAGGGCATTGAACGACCCATTTTTTTTTTCAGGGGCATTTCTACTAGGTTCTTCTTCTAACGTGATATACAAAGAATGAGAAAGCTCTCAAATAATTGTTTTTCATCTCTACCAATTAATACTCAAACTTTCTTTCTGGCCATGTTGGCATAGATAATTCACCACCGAATTGCTACGGACAACACAAATTTAAGTAAAATTAGCAATGACATCGCCAATTATTACTTTTCAATAGCTTTAAATATCTAACTTTAAAATCTAATTAACTTTTGAAGACTATTCTTTTGCTTTGTTGGTGTGTTTTGAACGATTGTATAGGCCTAATGATACACAATGGTTTTCCATTGAACATAATGACATAACATTAATTATATACCTCACTTAAAAAATCCAGCCATCTGATTGGTCGAAATTGCAGTCGTTGTTTTAACTATTCCCGAAAAATGCCAAAGCCATGTAATAGTTTTAAAAAATAGTTTAAAAAATCCCGGCAAAATTCCAATTACCGGGAAATTGGTTCAGTCTTGCTGAAATACCCATTGGTTTACGTGTTAAAAACTGGTTTGAGCGAGCGCGGACACCCGTAAGTGTGCGAATAATCGGTCGCTAGCTTAATTTATCAATTTTTAATACATCGTAGCGCAGACGACCGTACGGCAATCTCGATCGTACTGAATTCCAAACAAGGCAAAATGGCTGAAGAAACTCTCCCAAGATTTCAACTTCTTAATGATGATCAAATGCAAGACTTGATTAATTCTGCTGACAGCAAGCACACCAATGTAAGGTATAATATGATAGTCAAATCCAGTCAGTGGAGTCCCACACATTAATTGTTGTGTAGAGGGGTCTAGAGATCTACTGTCATTGACATTGTACTGAGTGAGTATTAAACATTACCGCACCGCGGTAGACTTAGTCTAGACTACTTTACTTGGATGTAGAGACGTAAAGCTTGTATAGCTTATTTGCCCCTCGTCACGTTGGGTAGTCTCTGATAGGGTGAAAACTTGAGTGGATGGGTTTTCCAGTGCCTCTCAACAACAGATTTGAATATATTATTAGATCTAACACTTACTAGATTCTATGTATTTCTGCTCTTCCTGTTCTACCAGTTGATTGGTAAGTTGACTATTTTTCGGCATATAAAAGTATTAATGACTGCTTTAATATTCGAGAAATAGTTGTTTTTATACGCTCAAGGGAAGGTTACAATTGTGCTATTGCCCGAGGCGTGCCGAGGGCAATAGCCCAATTGTAACCTTCCCTTGAGCGTATAAAAACAACTATTTCTCTCAAAGCAGTCATTAATACTATAATAAAAAATCATCTGAAGTAATTAAACAAAAATAGGAAATCGACAGACTGAACAATAATTAAGTCAGATAATCTCCGCAACTTTGTAGTAAACATAATAATGAATTAAATAATAAATAACTTAAACGACCGTTCTGGTAGCTCAGAGTGAATGTATGGTTTAGAAGTGATTATACTTTGAGAGACACAAATCTTACGCTACGACGGAATCTTGAAACATATGATAGTTATCAAAATAACATTGTACACAAATATCCACCCCGTTCGGTACATAGTAACAGTATTATGGTGATTTAGATGTTCTTTGTAGGTTTGTACAAGATGAAGAGGTTGACATTTAGCGCGCCATAAATTAGTACACTAAATCTACCTGCTCAGTAGGGTTTAAACCAGGACCTATAGAGCCTCTTCTTCTTCTTCTTCTTCTTCTTCTTCTTCTTCTTCCAGTATAGTACAGACCGCCGTTGGATTATTATCGTACTTTGCGCTTGTCAAGTGCCGAGTGTACAGTGCAAGTAAAATACTAAAAAGGCTCTACAAGAACTCTATGTGCAGCTAAAAACAGTCTGAAGCTCGACGGAGCTTAATGTGTTACACCTTCTGTTTGAAAAATTCCAAAGAGGTGCAATTGACGACAGCAGATCATCTGGGTAAAATGTGGTTTGGAAAAGAAGAGTTCGAGCAAAGGGGACCTCGTTCAGATATGACGCGTTAAACCGCCGCTGTTTATTTGTATGATGATGTAATGAGTAATAAGCTTCATATTTCTGTATAACAATATATCTTATAACAAAGAGCTACGTGAATACGCATAGTACCTATGTTGCGCGCAGTTGCCATTCATTTACGCTTTAAAATTAAAAATTAAAACCTTTCCTGCATCGTATTTCGCTCATTTCATTTCGATCGTAACTTGATATCAGTCGCAAATCTGTCCTAAAGATTTAGGAGTTTGCAAGTTTGCAAGTTTGCAATCGATTGGATGATTTGCAATCAATCCAGATCGATCGCAATTCTTTTTACGAGACAGGGCCCAGGATTATAGTTGGTAAGCTTTGAATACCAGTCGTTATTCTAGTAAATACTTACGCACATTCACTGCCATAGCCAGCAATCACACTTCCCATCAATACGGCTACCATCACACATGGAGTGCCTATTTAGGAAAAGGAAAACAGAATGCCTTCTGATTTGATTGCATAAAAACTTTCACTGTTTTCACATGTTTCAAGAATAACAAAAGTGAGAAACGGCATATTACTTTGAATTATATGATTCAATGCCCAAATGCATTTGTAATGATTGAACAAAAGTGGCCATAGTACGTATTCCCATGGGCATATGGGCCCATATTTTCGTCATAAGTCAACCTTTTATTGGGGCCTAATGGTTATGAATGACACGGTCACTATCATCACCGTAACCTCTTCGAACAACATAATCAACCACCACTATCAATGGTAAAACTACCAGTCCTTACCCCCAGACGCAAAGCACGATAAGCCAACCTTTGGCTGAGGCCTTGTTGTTATAAGACCACCACCACCGTCATCATCATCATCATCCCCAACACTACCACCAACACCACCACCATCACGACTATCACTGTTATTTATATCAGCTCTTAGCCCTTGTGAGTACGGGAGGTCTTGTTGTGTTACCACTTCCACCACCACCACCATCAGCACCACCACCAACACCACTATAAACTCTATGAAAAATACCATCCACTTTTCCTCTTTACTGATATAACTATCAGCCCTTACCACCAAACCCATCAACAGTATAAATTACCACCATCGATGTTAGTACTATCATATACTACCAACAAAGCCAACACTATCACTATCACTGGTTATGCTTCCAATCCTTATCCCAGACGCAAAGTCCAATCAGCTACCACTTGGCTGGGCCTTGTGGGTACGAGATGCCTGAGATGATATGTGGCACCTGCACCATCACCACCACCACCACCACCCACTGCCAATATTACTACCAATCCTTACCCCAAACGCAGAGTACGACCATCCAACCCTTGAATGGGGCCTTGTGAGCCCGGCAGGCCTTGCGGTGAAGCAGTGTCCCTTCAAGGATCATTGAGATACAGTAAGCCGTCAACAAATAGTGCATGATACCAGCTATGGCCCGACAGATACCCTTTGATGTTGGGGTGGGTGTGTAATAGGTAGAGATAATTTAAAAAAAATAACAAGACGTGTTATTCTAGGAAAAAAATAAAATCAATGAACACCATTGTCTGGTATGGTTATGGTCCCAGACATCATGGGTAAATGTTTCTGAGAAAGTTGTCCAGAATGGATATTGTATTGGAGATGATTGGGTACATGTTTATGGGGTAGTTAATGGTAAGCCAACCGGCATAGGTGATTGTCCAGGAGGCATTTTATATTTTGTATTACTATCATTACTATCAATATTACTATTTTGTATTATTATTATGATTATGATTATTATTTTTATTCCGATATTCATCCGGAAAGGGTTACTCTCCCGGAGGCCCTGTAATATTTAACTGTCCAGCATGAGTTAATGTTCAGGAAGCAATGTTCTAGAAAATCGCGACTCGTTTCCGTAGACTCGGACATGTCCTCAATAGGCATGCATACTTGGTCAATGATAACCTCTTTTTATATAGACTACTCACCTTATGTTCGGTCTGGCCCATGAAGAGCATCACCAGTTGGGCCAAGGCCAGTGAGATGGCAAGGCAGATGTGAACTTTGACCTGATCAGACTTGTACAGCCTACAGGTCAAATCAATTAAATGAATTTGAATCAAATCAATGAATAAACAATAAACTCCAAATTTTGGAACTCTTCAAGTAGAGGCAAACAACAATCTTAACCTACTCGGAATTGCACAACCCACTTGTCAAATCGAATTAAATCAGGTCAAAACAATTTATTAATATTAAATCGTCAGTTTCGTATTATCTTTATGGCGAGGCAGATGTGAATCTGGTCAGAATTGTACAACCTACAAGTCAAATCGAATCAATTCAGGGCCCTGCATTATAAAGAGTTGTGACTGATTCACATCAACCGCAACTTAAAATTAATCGCAAGATATAGAATTGATATCAAGTTGCGATTGATTCAATTCAATCGAAATTCTATATAAGACGGGGCCCCGATGTATCAAATTAAATCAAATCAGATCAGAACTGGTATAGACCCCTTTGGAAAGAAGCGTTTGCTGTTAGGGTGTTCAGCCCCTTGAGAGGGAAAACAAATGTCTGAATGAATCGAAGGAAATCAATTTATTGACAAAAATAACTATATTTCGGATATCTGCATCAGCAGGTACATATAATATTATGTGAGCATTGGCATGGATAAACTTGATTTCAACCACAGTCCAAATCGAATCAAATGAAATATAAAGGCCACCCAAGTGAGATACAAAACGTGGCCACTGTAGGCAGGTGGTCTTTCGAGATAGGTGGCTACTAAGGCAGGTTTGACTGTATCTCAAACTTTGTGACAGTTACAGTACTGTATGTTTATCTGTAAGGCCCTGCTCAGGTCAATTCCTCGTCCGGGGTCGCATGTTTTATTTTGAATGCCTGTCTGTCACCGACTGACTAATGTGATAGAAGCCAAATGAGATATACCTTTGTAAAAATAAAAATGTCTTGCCGAGGACGTTAGTGCTGCGACATGGATTCGAACCCAGTACCTTGTGGTTCACAGTCCGGAGACTTATCCACTAGACTTCAATACCTGTAATAAATGGATGAACTTACTTGAGATAGGTGAAGATGATGACGGAGAGGAAGAGGGCGGCGATGGAGATGGAATTGAAGATTCGAGTCATTAAAGTCTGGATCTGAAGGTTGGCACCGTCAATCGCGCAGTCCTGTATTTGATTAAAAACAAAAAAATAAAAACAAAAGAGGATTAAAGCCATACTGTACTAGCAGCACTATCGCGAAATCCTCTCTAGCGCCATCTCAGGTCAGCTGAAGCAGTAGCGTGCTTTAACTCGCTGCTTCCTTAGCTGCGCTGTTGGTTATCTCATCGAGTCGTCTGTCTGCGAAGTAGGAATTAGGTATTGGGTTAGGCAATGTTGGAAAGTTGACCACGAGATGGCGTTGTGCAATAAAGAGTATACGCTAGGACAGAAAGTTCCTAAATTCAGTATTGCTTTAAACTCAGTTTTTGTTAATTACTCTGAAATTCCAGATTGTCATAATTTCTATTTAGGTGCATGTTTGTACTGAATTCTCAAGCAAAAAAAAATGGTAAGTATCATTATATTCATCATTTGTCTTTGTTGGTCTCCAGTCTTCTTGTTTACGTAAGCTATGCCATAGTTTGTTTTGGCAATGCCTGGATCGGTCATACTTTGATGCTCTGGCAGTGTCACCGACACAATGTACAGCGACAATTCCTCCGGCGACATTTTCTCCAGGCTTTATTTTGTAAAATATATAGGGTGGGGGCTGGGGCTGTGACTGCATGGGCCTTATATAGGTAAGGTTTAGGATCTGGTATGTTAACTACTTAACTCCCTATACTGTACTAGAAAAATGATCTATAAACCATTAAATTCACACTCAAATTCAAATTCAAATGCGAATTCAACAGCAAATTCAAATTTGAATTCAACATCAAATTCAAACTCAAATTCCAAGTTCCAATGGCGAAATAAATTTCTCGTTCTAATTCTAATTCTAATTCAAATTCAGATCCAAGTGTAAGGCCTATGTTCCAGGCTTGAAATTAAGAATTCAGTTCGTGTAACATTATTGACCACCTATATTTCACTGTCGAATGATAGATCTACATGTCTTGAATACAATGACTATACCTCAAACTGTAGAAGCACTGCAAAACTGGTGGTATGGTTACACGCGCAGGTGACAACAGTCGCGTTGGAAGTTTGAACGTAGCAACCAAAACCGGACCATCTAGAGAAGAAAAAAAAACTAAGAAAATTGAAAAGAACGTATCAAGAATTGTTTTCGTGCCATCTTAGACCAATTCTGCGACGTCAGTGAAATCCGACCATGGAGATCACTTTTACCAAAGGACAAACTTAGAGCTCAGACTAACTTTCTTTGTTAAAGATATAGACCAGTTTTGGAAACGCCCCCCTCTCAAAAAATGAAATGCAAGCTCTTATTACCAATCATGTGAAAGAATATGTTTTGACTAATACGTGATGATACAAATTTTGCCGGCAAACCGCCTACTTATTGATATATTTGGTAAATTATTATATCTATCCGGACTGCATATAGCGTAGTCCCATATACATCTTTCTGTGTACAGTGCCTGTAACTTTACCAAGACTGGGCCAAATTTCTTATCCTTTTGATGATTCCAGAACCTTGCAGTACACACCAATACTCAGTGGCGTTCGCAGGATTTTTTCAACGGGGGTTTAACATTTGAAAATCGCGCCGAAAAATTTCTCAACGACTCAGCCGGCCGTTGAATAAGCGGGGGTAAGAGCACTTTTTTGTCCCGGAATTATACCGACCGATATTTTGTTCAGTGGGGTGTATAGCAAATACTGACTAAAGACTGCAACACAATTTTAGGCTCTGGAAAGCCCGAGTGCAGCGTTTAGACAAATAAAAATGCACAAATCTTCTATCTCGGTAGCTACGCTCCCTCGCATAATATCCTTCAAAATGTACAAATTGAATCGAAGAAAAGTGAATTGTAAAAAAAATGTATTGCTTGTTTTTATACTATAGTTTTGCTAAGGAATGTTTTAATATATCATACAACCAAACTTCGGTCACCGTCACCCCTCTCGTTCACTATGCTCCCTCGCACTGGCATACTGATTGGGGGCTTGGGGGCATTTGCCTGCCCAAAATAAAATTCAAACGTGGTTTATTTCTAATTTGATACCAGTGTTTTACAAATGTTGCTGAAATGGCATGATTTTTTCCCTGAGCTTCCGGGGGTTCTGCCCCCAACCCCGCCAGGGTCCCTGGTTGCTCATCTGACCGTAATTAAATGCCTAAAACCCCTGAGCTTCCGTGGGCTCCGCCCCTTGGACCCCACCAGGGCCCCTGGATGCTCATCTGACCGTAATTAAATGCCTAAAACCCCTGAGTTTCCGGGGGCTCTGCACCCTGGACCCCATCAAGGGCCCTAAGGCGGCCCCTGGATGCTCATCTGATCGTAATTTAATGCCTCAAACTCCTGAGCTTCTGGGGGCTCCGCCCCTGACCCCAGTCCAAAATTAGTGACCTGCATGCCAGTGTCACAAATAAAGTTTCAAAATATGCTCATCTGACCGTAATTAAATGCCTAAAACCCCTGAGCTTCCGGGGCTCCGCCCCCTGGACCCCAGCTTGGGCGGGCCCGTGGATGCTCATCTGACCGTTGTTAAATGCCTAAAACCCCTGAGCTTCACGGGGCTCCGCCCAATGACCCCGCCGGGGCTTTGGCCCGGACCCCACGCCAATTTACTCCACTTGCTTTGCTCGCTTTGATGTTCCTGATCGTAAATACTTTAGCCCCCTCCCCACTTTGGAAAACGTTCCGCGGGGCTTGCATGTAACATGTAAGAGTGCATTGTGGTGATGCACATTTTTGTTCTGACCCCCAAACGTTTTTGCTCTTTACGCCACTGCTCCCTCGTCCCTCGCATTTCGCCCCCCGGTCATGAAAAGAAATCGCTGCCCCTGCGTGCAATGGAAAAATATATTGTTGAGTCATGAAAAATCGACTGATACACAACAATTTTCCGGCATTTATTTATTTAAAAAAAAGTGAAAATCGAATCGAATCTACAATATAATCAAATATAATTTCTGAACAAGTTAGGAAACATATTTTGAAGAAAATTTCTCATTAAAACTGTTCAAAATATCTTTTACATCACTGAATTCCATAATTTATTACTTCAATTTTATACAAGTTTTAAATGTTAAACACACGATCTCAGGTAGAATTCTTGAAAATAATGAAGTCTAAACTTCAAATCCATTCTATTAGCTTTAGTGTTAAATCAACACTTAAAAGGACCGAAGAATGACACAATTTTCAAAATGGTCGATTTACTATAATAACATGCTTAATCCAACAGTAAGTTGGTTGAAACTAGCACAGTACAAAAATTAGCTACCATTTTGATAATGCTTTCACTTCTCGGCCCTCTCAAACATTAATTTAATATCTAATAAGTTAAGGATGATAATAATAATGATAATAATAATGTTTACCCAGAAAGCCTCATCAGCTTCAATGCTGTTCTTCCTGAGGGCCCTGCAATTATTATCACCCCAGCGAGTGCCAGGTACCCATTTACGCTTGGGAGGAGAGTGGCAAACGTGGATTAACGTCTTGCCAAAGGACGTTAGTATGGGACTGAGATTCGAACCCTCAACCCTTGGATTGAGTGTCAGGCAAATGAACCACTATACCACGACACCTCTACAGACAGATTTGGGTGTGTTGAAAAAAAAATTGCGAAATCTTACTTGGACAGGTCTTCATCATAATATCGGCAAATTCTCTCCTTGAATCCTCCCTAGAAATGAAATAAAAATGATACTTGCACGGAATTGTTGGTTTAGTCCATAAGGGTCTATCTATTATGGCCTGCTTTTCCCATTGCCAGGGATCCTGTTTAATAAGTCTAATCATCAATATCAAGTGCCAAAATAGACCAATTTCGAAATGCAACCGAATTTATACTTAAAGTGCTTCGATACGAGTTATTTCATTAACCTGTTTGAATGCAAATTGCATATATTTGTGTTGCTAGGTAGGACGAGCCATAATTATTGTACTACCTAGCAACAACTTATGTATGCAAATGGAATTATGTCCATTGAGATTTATCCGTAACATCCGTAAAATTCCCAAGTTAACTTCCATTGATATGTACATGCATCTATATATCAACAGATCATCAAACGTTTGATCTAGTTAGTATTATTTGGTGTTGGGTGTTTTTTTCTTACAGTCTACTAAATAGAAGGCTATAAGTGAGCTAAAATCCCAAGCTGGAAATATACCGAAGAAGAAGAAGAACGGAAAGAAAAATTTGGTGTGACGTTCATCCACAGTTTATCAAATTACTTGTAATATAGTGTCAATTTTATTTTGCATAAACAAATTTACATATTACGAAATTATATTCACCTAACGATGATACATGAACTAAGACATTTAACGTCAAAATAAATTCAGACTAGACCAAATAACACTTCTCTCTCACCGGATCGCTGGACGCGAATGTCAGGAGTATTTCTTCGCCTTCACCGAGAACGATCTGCACTCCGTGCTCGTCGACGAGGACGATGTCGAGGACAAGGGAATTGATGACGAGCTTCGTATCGGTATGATCCTCAACGCCTTCAACATCGTTGTCATTCTCCTCAGCACTGTCACCCAGATCGTAGATAGTTGTCAGGGCGGTCACTGTAACATTAATGACACAGTATGGTATATGTATGTACACATAATAATCTGCAACACTTATGAAGCGTTTAATACAATGTTTCTAAGCGCATACAGCAACAAGATAACATGACTTAAACTAGAGAGAGAGAGAGAGGGGGGAGAGGGAGAGAGAGAGAGAGAGGGGGGATAGCAAATTTAGCAGTGTAACTCGCTGATGGGTCGTAGTTAGTATAGCGATGGCTGTCACTGTAATAAAATTCGTCACAAATTTCAAATTCAAATTCAACATTATTGATAAAATCCGACCATGTCAACAGAGGATAACAAAAGTTAGTTATGGCGTCAAATATACAATTCAAAAAAATAAACGACTGCAAATGTCTAATATACAATTAATATAAATTACCACTGACCTCTCCGGGAATAAAACACATGAGACGATAATATATTACACTTCTCAAAATACTCTTTACAGTACTAATGATGAAAAAAAAAATATAAGTGTTTGTATTCATAGCTATTCTTTTATAAAAGAAAATTGTAAAAATGTCCCTTTTGTATTTTGGATTTAAAAATACTGCCACTGTATATGTGGATAAATATAATTCCATTTTGTCCTTGACTAAACTTGGGCAAAGGCAGGAAGAAATCAGATTCGTGGGGAGAGGGGGGTCGGAAATTTATGATATTTTAATCATATACCATAGTTAGTGATTAGGGAGACTATGACATCAGAGCCTTATGACAGAATTATCAATTCGTCTCCATTATAATTATAGACATGTTTATATCATTAGGACGTTCATAACTTTTTCGTTCGCTCTCTGATTTTCTATATTTTTTTAATCAGTTTTTTCTGATTTCTGTGTTTTTTTAAAAATACTTATTTGGTGGTGAATGTTTCCTTTAAATTCATTTTCTACCATACACAATCAAAGATTGCTTAAGGAATGTTCCAAATAAATAAGATAATTTCAAAGAACATAATATCAAATACTTTCGAAACATCAACCTACGGCAATATACATAACTTTGAGAGAAGCCTTTTGAAATGCACGAGCATTATATATTACATGGTAAGACATGGTTCCTAAAGTTGTCACAATAGGGTCTAGAAATGTATTAAGATATAATGTTGTTTTTTTGGTTTTTAGGAAAAGAGAAATGATGCACTCAATTCCATAGTAACATTGATAAAACAACATATTTTCTCAGAAAAGCTGAGCAATAGGGTCCCTGTATTTTGGTGTAATGAACATTTTTTTTTCAATATCATGAGGATGAAAGATATTTTGATGATTTATGACATGTATAGAAAATTTGTTATTAAGTGGCAGTCACTTCAAATTGTATTTGTATGATGAAAAAAAAGAGAGAAACACCTTTAATCCAAGGAGTCAAACATATGTAACTTTATGATGGTTTCTTTGTTATTTTGACTTTATCCAACAAAGAAACTGGATGGCAAAATATCATTATTAAACAAATGAAATGTAAGATGATTTATCGAAAGTACCTGCGATCATCTTCAAGGGACATCTCCAAAAGTTCTTCTTTTATCACTCAGGGGTAACACGATCGCTAAGACTTTCGAAAAATTCAACCTGAGACAATTTCATCACCCTATTGAAATAATCGAAGATTACAATGGTATTACGTCATCCGAACATGATTTCTATGCGATATACTAAAAGGGAATTGAAATTACCCTTGAGTTGATTTTTGAAAGGTCTTTGCGATCGAGTTTCGTGTACCAGTCTTATTTTTTTTCATAGCAACTTCTCCCCACTTTCTTATCATCTTTTTTCTTCTTTCCTTTTTCTTTGAATTATCAACTTTTCTCTCTAGATCTAACAAAAACAGGAAGTGCAAATGTTACTTATGTGAACAATGATGAAGTAGACTTGATTTAAATATTAATATTTTTCTTTACAAATACTGTATTCTGAATCATGTAATTATGAAAATGTACTTATGTTTGAAAATTGATTTGTAATTTTGTCTATGTGTAAACTGATTTGTAATTTTGAATGTAACTGGAGACTCTTTCTGCAATTTGTTCATGAGGGGAAAGTTATAAACAACAAACCAAACATTCTTACCTCCGACTGCAAATGGTTTAGCGAAGGCAACGCTCACTGTCTTGTCGCCTGTTACGGACTTGATCTCAAAGTCGACGGCTTTATCGGCCTCAAAAGATTTATTTGTGCCTAAATAATGATATAAAGATGATGATGATGGTAATAAAGTTAATGATAATAACAGTAGTAGTAGTTGTAGTAATAATAATAATAACAATGATAATACTATAATTGCAATCGTAGACAGAACAATGTGCTTGCACTATCGCCCGTGTCTCTACATGTCAAACGAAAGAACCTCTCTCGGACTATCCGGAACAATTTGTTAGAAGTAGTGTAGCATCAAGGATAGTGGAGATATGAAGGAAGAAAGACTGGCCTTAAAACGGACCCCAAAAAGGACAAAATGGCAGCTGGACGGTCACGCATGAGTGATTTCGGAAAAACGAAGAGTCAGGTAACCTAGATTGGATGACGGAGAATACGCCTACGAAATTTGACAGAAGGGCTGCAGAAAAGGACCTAGATAAGAATAAGAAGCACTGCGTGCACAGCGATTGGGATTTTTGGCATAAGGTCAAACGCGAAGAAGAACAAGGCATTGATATCGGTGGGAAGATTTTACTTTTCAGCCTTACAACAGTAAAAATATAAAGTTCCGTTTTGAATAAAGTTCTTAATTTTGAAATCTTCTTGACCAAATTCATGTTTTTTCTAATTCCAAGAAAACATTCAATACCTACCTTCTTGTACGACGCTTAGAGTAAAAGAACAGTCTGTGTTAGTCAGTCCATTATTATCAGTCACAGTGTAGGTAACTGTGATTGGATTCTCAACAGAGACTTCAACTCCAGGCTGATAGTCCGAGACAATGGATTGAATCCCAGCTACATCAGAAGCTGTTGGTGGTGTCCATGTGAAGGAATCGGCAGTAGTAGTTCCAACAGGAACAGTCAATGTCTGGTCGGAGGGACATGCACTGACAACTGGAAGGTGTGTATCCTCTGAAATACCAAGATCATGCAAGAAAAACATTTATATTGGTGTGCAGATTTTGCTTTTCACCCTAACATCAATTAAAATATAAGTTCATTTTTAAATAAAGTTCTTTAAAATCTTCATGACTAAAGTCATGTTCTTTTTCCAATTCAAAGAAACAGTCAATACCTACCTTCTTGTACGACGCTTAGAGTAAAAGAACAATCTGTGTTAGTCAGTCCATTATTATCAGTCACAGTGCAGGTAACTATGATTGGATTCTCAACAGAGACTTCAACTCCAGGCTGATGGTCAGAGACAATGGATTGAATCCCAGCTGCATCAGTAGCTGTTGGTGGCGTCCATGTGAAGGAAATGGTAGTAGTGCCAACAGGAGCTGTAAATGTTTGGTTTTGGGGACAGGAGTGGACCTCTGGCGGGATGGCATCGACTGAAAGATCAAAGAAAACAATAACAGAAAAGCTTTTCATTTGCTATCTATATCTAACACCTGTTAATTGACGTTTGATTGTGATTGATTGTGATGGTTATTTTACCTGACTGCTAAGAAAGCATAAATGCTTGTAAGTAAGCAACCAGACGGACGACGGCTTTAGGTCCTCTCCGAGGGACCTGGTAGTGAGGATTAATGCCTTACCAAAGGGCACTAGCGCATCGACTTGGTTTCGAACCCGGGTAACCGGATTACGAGACCACTGCTCTACCAACTGAGCAATCGCGCCTTTAATGTTTTCTCGAAAAGTATAAATTGGGTTTAATTCAAAGTCTTGTAAGAAATAATACAAACTAAAGCTCGTAAACACATTTACTTTAAATACTGAAACGTATTTATTGGGTAATATCATGACTTATTCGACTTCAGTAAAACTGTTTAATTTTATTTCTATAGTATATATATCATCTCAGCAGCGCAAGTTATGATTCATCGCATTAGTATTCCCACTCTTTAGGCATACAAGAATGATACTATTTATCAAAATAAACTGCCAGAGTGTGTAATTCCCCGTCTAATAATCTATCGACATAGGTAAATATTTCTATTTTGATATCTTTTCGTTCACTTTTGTATCATTACAGAATCTTTTTTCAATCATAAATATTATAGGAAAGATCGGAGTTTTTTTGCTTTTATTTTAATTCCTTCAGGTAAGGGCTTCTTAATAAAATTATTGCATGAGCATCATGAAAAGGGAATGCTTAAGCCGTAAATAGCAATTTTTTATCATTTCGTATTAATCAACATGATTTCGATCACACGGTGATTCTTTTTCATTCCAATTCAATTAACAAATTTAGTATATAGTTTTGTTTAAAATGAATTACTATTATTCCTTTATTGCAACCAAAAGGTTGGATTTCAAATGCAAATAAAAAACAAATAAACAGATGATACCAATGCTAGAAATAATTTACACAATGAAGTGTAAAGTTGAAAGCATCAATAAATGAATAACAATGTTTTAGCTACATCAAACTATTACACAATATCAAATAAATCCGTTAGCTTATGAGTACAATATTGCATATGATTATATTTTACATGGAAAGGAGGTAAGGTAGGTGTGTCTATTATAACTTGAGCTGTTTATATTGAAATAGATATTAAAAGGAAATGATAATAACGGATTAAAAAAAGCACAGGTCACCAACACTAGAACTGCAATCATACCAGAACGATATGGATGCATTGACGCCAGTATTTCTGCGTGTCAAACGAAAGAGCCTCTCTCGGACTATCAAGAGCAATTTGTCAGAAGTCTGTAGCTACTAGGATAGTGGAGATAGGTAGGCCGAAAGAAAGGCCTCAAAAACAGCCCGAAACGGACACAATGGCGCTTGGACGGTCGCGCATGAGTGAGTTCGGAAAACGTAGAATTCAGTGACCTTGATGGGATGCTAAAGACTACGCCTAAGAAGTTTCAGAAAGGAATTGGGATCGAGGAAGGGACCTAGAAAGGTCTCGCAAGCACTGCGTGCAAAATGAATGTGATTGTGGTGAATGAAGAACACGTCATGACGCGCGCTGTGGCACTAACAGCCGTCCATACTAATATATTCATGCAGAGTATAAAATGGCGTCTAAATTGCCCCCCCCCCCCTTGACAAATTAAAAAAAATCCGGCTTTGACATGCCCTGCGTTTGGCCATTCACAATATGCTTGCAAAATTTCAAGAAAAAAAGGACGGAAAGGGGGCAAAAAGCAGTCTGAAAAAAATGACGTCGTAGCCGATACGTGTTATAATTGGGCGGAAACTCAGCGGAATTCGTAGAGTGATCGACCCTTGTTCAAATGCGATTTACTCAAATATTTCAGACTGAACATATACCGTATTTGGTATCGTTCGAAAAGGCATTTCATTGCGGTCAGTTTGTCACCATTGTCATCTGCGCACATTGTACTGCAAGGATTAAACGGGCTGTTACGTAATGCATAATAAATTAATCATATTTGGCGATAACTTAGCAGTGACGTCATAAAACTTTACCAAACTTGGCAGACAGTTGTTACCTATATCGATACAAATGTCTGCTAAGTTTCATTGGACGTTGGTATAAAGATCGTCACTTTACAGCAAGTTGAAGTTATTTCACAATTTTCTTGAAAACTGCAGATTTGGAGGGAAATTTTTCGCAAGGTCGGTCATTGATAGGGTATATATTCTTTTTAATTGGTTGGAAAGGGCATATCTTGAAGTATCTAAATCCAAAAAAGGGTACGGGCTTGGCCAGGCACAATGGAGCTACGGCCACAGAAAGAAAGCCATTTTCAGAACTTTAGAGGGCGTTTTTGTTTAATGCATAACCATTGGACCATGAAATTCGGCATGGCTATAAACAGTAATAAGATAAAGATACTGTAAAAATATTAAACGAAACAGAATTGGTATGAGAAAGATATGGCAATATAAGATTTGTAGGGGTCAAGATGGGGAGGAGGAAAGAAAGGCCTTAAAACGGAGCAGAAACTGACAAAATGGCACCTGGACGGTTACGTATGAGTGATTTAGGAAAACAAAGAGTCAGGTGACCTAGATTGGATATAAGAGATTACGCCTACGGAATTTGAAAGGAATCGGGATCGAGGAAGTGACCTAGACAGGAAAAACAAGCACTGCGTGCAAAAAAGAATGAGATTTTTTGCATAAGATAAAACGCGAACAGGAAGAAGCCATTGATATCAGTGGGAAGATTTGGCTTTTCAACCTAACATAAGTTAAAATATAAAGTTCCATTTTTAATAAAGTTCTTAATTTCGAAATCTTCTCGACCAAATTCATGTTTTTTTATAATTCCAAGATAACATGCAATACCTACCTTCTTGTACGACGCTTAAAGTAAAAGAACAATCTGTGTTAGTCAGGCCATTATTATCAGTCACAGTGTAGGTAACTGTGATTGGATTCTCAACAGAGACTTCAACTCCAGGCTGATGGTCAGAGACAATGGATTGAATCCCAGCTGCATCAGTAGCTGTTGGTGGTGTCCATGTGAAGGAATTGGTAGTAGTGCCAACAGGAGCTGTAAATGTTTGGTCTTGGGGACAGGAGTGGACCTCTGGCGGGATGGCATCGACTGAAAGATCAAAGAAAACAATAACAGAGAAGCTCTCTCATTTGCTATCTATAGCTAACACCTGTTAATTGACGTTCTGTTAATGATTTCTCTCGAAAAGTATTAATTGGGTTTAATTCAAAGTCTTGTAAGATATAATACAAACTAAAGCTCTTAAATACATTTACTTTAAATACTGAAACGTATAGAAATTGGGTAATATCATGAATTATTCGACTTCAGTAAAACTGTTTGATTTTATTTCTATAGTATATATATCATCTCAGCAGCGCAAGTTATGATTCATCGCATTAGTATTCCCACTCTTTAGGCATACAAGAATGATACTATTTACCAAAATAAACTGCCAGAGTGTGTAATTCCCTGTCTAATAATCTATCGACATAGGTAAATATTTCTATTTTGATATCTTTTCGTTCACTTTTGTATCATTACAGAATCTTTTTTCAATCATAAATATTATAGGAAAGATCGGAGTTTTTTTGCTATTATTTTAATCCCTTCAGGTAAAGGGCTTCTTAATAAAAATTATTGCATGGCATCATGAAAAGGGAATGTTTAAGCCGTAAATAGCAATTTTATTTTTTATATTAATCAACAAGATTTCGATCACACGTTGATGCTTTTTCATTACAATTCAATTATTAAATTAGTATATAGTTTTGTTTAAAATGAATTACTATTATTCCTTTATTTCAACCAAAAGGTTGGATTTCAAATGCAAAAAACAAAACAAAACAGAATAGTGATAATACCAATGCTAGAAATAATTTACACAATGAATTTGTAGAGTTTAATGCATAAATAAATGAATAACAATGTTCTAGCTACATCCAATTTTTACACAACATCAAATAAATCCGTTAGCTTTTGAGTACAACATTCCATATGATTATATTTAACACGGGAATGAGGTAAGGTAGGTGTGTCCAGGCGCGTACGCAGCGGGGGTTGGGGACTTAACCCCCCTCAATTTGTTTTAATGTGTGTGCTTCGGAGGAAAACCCTCCCCTCACCTTTTTTTCAAGTGTTAAAAAAAAAAAAAAAAAAATGGGGGGCTACTGGGTTTTAAAAAAAAATGACCTTACCCCCCCCCCCCACTGAAAAAAATATCTGTTGGTATAATTTTCCAATTTCCGGAAGAAAAAAGCTGCGGCACCAACGGCCGTCCATACTAACATAATCATGAAAAGTATACAATGGCGTGTAAAATGGCCCCCTTGACATATATAAAAAATCCGGCTTCGAGATGACCTGCGATGACCAGACTACGCTTGCAAAATCTCAAGGTAAAAACGACAAAAAGGAGCGGAAAGCGGTCTTTAAAAATGACGTCATAGCCGATACGTGATATAATTGGGCGGAAACTCAGCGGAATTTGTATGATGACCTTTGTTTAAATGCGATTTACCCAAAATTTTCTGTGTAAACATATACCGTTTTTGGCCTTAAAAGGCCTTAAAACGGACCAGAAACGGACAAAATGGCGGCTGGGCGGTTACGCATGAGTGATTTCGGAAAACAAAGAGTCAGGTGACCTAGATTGGATATCAGAGATTATGCCTACGAAATTCGAAAGGAATCGGGCAAGAGGAATGGATTAGATCAAGAAGAAGACGGCAAAGAAGAATTAATAATAAGAATGCAGAACGCGAACGGAAACAAGGCATTGACGATAAATCGTCAATGCAATAATTATAATAATAATATAAATTATCTAAACATGGCATCATCAACGAATTCGTACGTCCAGCCCCGCCAACTGATCTCTTTTTCGTAGTGATCAGTGGCCGAGCCTAATTTTTTCCGCCGGCTGCTAAAAATATGACGTCATATAACGCTGTTAAACCGTGGGTTAAATCTAAAACCTCCTTTGTGAATTGTAAATGATAACCCATGGTCTAAAGCGGGTTTTAACCATGGGTTAGATTTAAACCTTCGATGTGAGTTCGGGCGTATGAATTTCTGAAAATTTGTTACAGCGGCAACTATTTAGTCTACAGGGTCATGTGAGAGGATCACAAAGTCAATAATACCATGGTAGTTACACAAGGACAGTGCGTCAGAAAACACTGTACCTAAATCGTTTTCTTTTTAATCCCATTGCGTATGAGCCTCAAGAGCCTAATTCCCACCAATACACCACGGTATACTCCCAACACAATAGGGAGTTTTCGCACGGCGAAGCAAGTGCTGGCTACCGTCGCGATCTAATTTGCATTACAACGCTAATCTTAGCGGGGGGTCGCACTCAGCGAAAATTTCCGCGTAGCGTCCAAACCTACGACGGTATTCAGCCGAATTAGCGCCGGGAGTCGAGCTAGTACGGGGTGGCGTGATCAGCCAAGCAGAGCGCTTGTTAACTGTGACGGCGAGGCTCGCATGCAAATGGGCGGTACGACTTTGCTGACGTCACGCAAGCGCGGAAACTCCCGCGTATTCAGAGTTGCGAAACTGCAAACGGTTATGGCGCGCCGTTTGACCAATAATTCAGATAAACACTGTTTATCGCCGATAAACACTGTTTATCGAGAAAAACTATGTTTATCGACTGATAAACACAGTTTCTCTCGATAAACAATGTTTATCGCCGAAAAACAGCGTTTATCTGATTTATTGGGCAAATGGCGTGCACTCGTATTCCAGATCAGAGCCGTATGCACTACTCTGCACGTTAGTCAGGTGGCTTAGTGAAATTGCCGTTACTTGCCTGATAAAAGCACCATTTTTGGTACAGGGCTTCCTTAGGACCCACTAAACGATATTAGGCTAGGAGCCCCCGGCAAAAATGTCAATTTTAGGCTGTGGGGGCGGGGCGTCTTTTTGGAGCCCCCAAATAATTTTATAACATTGATTTGTTGTACAAATATCATTTTTGGTACAGGGCTTCCTTAGGACCTACTGAACGATATTAGGGTAGGAGTCCCCGGCAAGAATATCATATAAGGGTGTGGGGCGGGGGCGTCGCCTCGTAGCCCACAAATAATTTATAAGGTAATATAACATTGAGTTTTTGTTGTACAAACGCCATTTTTGGTACAGGGCTGCATTTCAATTCAATTCAATTCAAGGTTTATTAAAAAAACATGTGTCGCAGCCCAATGGCTGAATCGGTCATGTGTACAATTAAAAGACTTTACATATTTCAAATATAAAATACAGTTACAATGGATTTGTCAATTTTGAAATATATATAGTTAATATGGTAATATTGCTTGGGCAGCAAAAAAAAAAAAAAAACAGAAGATAACATGAAGTCAGAAAAACGGAGAGGAGAAACATTAAGAAAAGAAGTAAAAGAGGAAGTTATAAAAGTACATGTACATCAACAAATATGAATTGCATACATGTACGTTTAAAGAGTCATTAAGACAATATATGAATATAAAAATAGAAATGAAAATATTCTTTTCATAACATTGTTCACGTTTGATATTGCAAGTATTTGTATTATTGTTTAGAAAATGATATAAAGAACTACAATTATGGTACTTTAAAATTCTTTTCACTTCAGATATAAAGTGGCTATTGAAGGGAAAGGGAACAGTATTTTGTTATATTGGTGTGTTATTATCTTATGGAGAGTAACAATCAGGCAACTTCAACATTTATGAAAGGAGTATAATACAAATAAAAATTTAAAAAATAATTTATCTATTTCGATTAATTGGGTTTGGCTTTATTGAGAAGATCGACAAAGTAAGGTAGGGGGCTATTTCGGAAACGATTGGTTTTGCACTTGAATTGTTGATATCTAGATGCATGGCGTAAGGAGATGGGTATGTTTTTCCGAAGAGGTAACCAGGTACTACATGTTGGGTGTTTAGCTAAGGATGTAGCTGAATGATGGTAGGGTAGGAACCCCCGGCATAACTATTCATATAATGTGTGATTGGAGACCCCATGGCGTTTGTACAACAAAAACTCAATGGTATATTACCTTATAAATTATGTGTGGACTACGAGGCGATGCCCCCGCCCCACACCCTTATATGATATTCTTGCCGGGGGTTCCTACCCTAATATCGTTCAGTAGGTCCTAAGGAAGCCCTGTACCAAAAATGGCATTTGTACAACAACAAATCAATGTTATATTACCTTATAAATTATTTGGGGCTACGAGGCGACGCCCCCGCCCCACACCCTTATATTATATTCTTGCCGGGGGCCTCTACCCTAATAGTAATATCGTTCAGTAGTTCCTAAGGAAGCCCTGTACCAAAAATGGCATTTGTACAACAAATCAATGTAATGAAATTATTTGGGGGCCTTAAATTGACATTTTTGCCGGGGCTCCTAGTCTAATATCGTTTAGTGGGTCCTAAGGAAGCACTGTACCAAAAATTGTGCTTTTATCAGGCAAGTAACGGTAATTTCACTAAGCCATGCACCTGACTAACGTGCAGAGTAGTGCATACGGCTCTGATCTGGAATACGAGTGCGCGCCATTTGCCCAATAAATCAGATAAACACTGTTTATCGCCGTTAAACACTGTTTATCGCCGATAAACACTGTTTATCGAGAGAAAAACACTGTTTATCGAGATAAACTATGTTTATCGACTGATAAACACAGTTTCATTCGATAAACACTGTTTATCGGCGATAAACACTGTTTATCGAGAGAAAAACACTGTTTATCGAGATAAACTATGTTTATCGACTGATAAACACAGTTTCATTCGATAAACACTGTTTATCGGCGATAAACAGTGTTTATCTTAATTATTGGTCAAACGGCGCGCCATAAACGGTAGCCAGAGTACGAACGGTCACAGCTCATTTCAATAGGGACTTTTAGATTTTACACGACGAGAACGTGGACTGCCACGGTGACATCCTTTTAAGGTAATGTGACGTCCTTTTAAGGCACTGCCTGGCACGGGCCAGTGCCTTGAAAGAATGGCACACGTTGCAGTCCACTACGTCGACGTGCAAATCTAAAAGTCCCTAATACCCCGTAGTCAGCACTTGCGTCGCCGTGCGAAAACTCCCTACTAAGCAGTAGAGCGAAATAAACTTAATTGTCTATTGAGCCACAAACATTGCCACTCAGGCACACCTGCAAAGTGACGCAGGTAGCTTACAGGCAAAGACGTAACTTTGTAACGTAGGGAAACGGAGGACTAATTTTAGCGCATGATGCTTAATTTGCCTAAAGTAGGACTGCGTCACTAACTGATGCGGCTTTTGATGCTTTATAATTATGTCAGACTGATATCGTATAAAAGTGAAGGTCTAATGAACTGAATTGAATTACTGACGTATGCACTAATTGCCTTTACAAGCAATGACGGATTACGTAATCCGAACAAGAGTCTATCAGATATACAATTATTTTTAGAAATTCTTTTGGATCGTGCATAGCGTATTGAGAAAGATAGTTGAGACACGCGCACTTGTACGCGATCAAAGGTCAATTCACGGAGCTCCAAATAGTTCCCTCCCAAAGAAAGTGTATGTGGGAGGGAACTATTTGGAGCTCCATTAATTGATCTTTGATAGCGTACATGTGTGGATGTCAAAACTATCTCTCTCAATACGCTATGGGATCGTGGCGATCGTGTTAAAATTAGGATAAACAACCCATGGTCTGGATTTGAATTTGAATGTTTTATTATTTAACATCATTGACATATGTAAATCACTATAAAATGAATAGTACTATACAATATAATTTCAGATAAGAATATGTAAAATTACTAGATCCAGTATTATAACAATATATCACTCAGATATCTCACTCTATTAGAAGTCTCCTCTCAATGGTATGATTTATTTTAAAAACATTGGCTAGGCTGAGTATAACATCTCCGTTATGTAATTGCATTGTAAATATTTTTTTTTTTAGGTATGTTATAGATGTGGACCCCTGTGAAAAACAACATTCGTGCTGATCAGGATGTTCCACCCAACAAGTGGTATAAATGAATTTTCAAAATTAAATTAAAAACGATTTATTTGAAAAGTTTTTCTCTGAAACTTACCCGTCACATGAGCTGTTCCATAGAGCTCCATACGTAGGCTGATATGAATATGCCAGGTCAGGGGTAGCAGGCGGACGTAGCGACAGACTTGAGAGGCGGGTAACGTGTTGTTTACCACAGTGTCCTGGTCACTATTGCCATTGAAGACCTTTAACAGGGAAAAAAGAAATATGTTTGGACCATAGGCGT
Organism: Mesocentrotus franciscanus; assembly: GCA_037976565.1. NCBI lineage: Eukaryota > Metazoa > Echinodermata > Echinoidea > Camarodonta > Strongylocentrotidae > Mesocentrotus > Mesocentrotus franciscanus. Next base: position 4,966,076 of record CP137686.1, on the reverse strand, counting down.
ATACAGGGGCACAAGGGGGTACCTACCCCCGTTCATCCACTTAAAAATAGGTTAACCCCAAAACGTGTGGCTTAGGCCTACTTCGTTCCATCGGATCTTCGCTTCTTTGGGTTACACGAACTTATACTCAATTCCTAATTTATAAAGGGTAGGGGGTAACGCGTGTGAAATACACCCTTTTTATCGCCAACGTGTCGGGTCCAGTTTAATCAACACTTTCTGAAAAATCTACTGCAAATCTATGAAAACTCTTGTCTCGACCCGACACTATTCTATACGAGATAAATAATCCCGTATGACTTTGTAAAAACGCCAGCGATCGACACTTCGTCATTATCTGATTGTAGGGCATGTTTTCACAAATTATTGTTGTTGTTGTTTTGGTTTGTAGGCGTTTATCATTCAGGAGTGAATATTTACGCCTCTTCTGTTAGGACTGTTTTTTCCTTTCAAATTAGATATACTTTTTTAGTATATAGATTTGGATAAATTGGATTCTTAAAAGTTAAACTTTTTAGTTATTGTTGAAGCGGTCAGTGGCTGGCGAGCAAAAGGCTCATCGGCTATATAGGACGTCCAAGGACCAACCCGGACATGGTACGTTGTGACAACTTTCTCAACTCAGCCTAGTGCTGAGCCTAAGCCCTCCGACGTCCACCAATAGGTTTAGTCGTCTCCTCCGCATTTCTTCAAAACTTTTGTCCGAAAACCAATAAATAACAGAACATATACATGAAGATTCTAATCGTTAATGTAGGCTGTTCTCTTTTCTCTTCTTGAGTACTTTTCTTTCTTTTTTCTCTTTTTCTTCTTTTTCTTTCTTTCTTCCCTCTTCTTCTTCTTCATGCATCACTCACTATAAAAAAGCGAAACATCTTGGGCTCAAATAATTATGTGCGGTGCAAGGTGGTTAGTATGGGTACAAGTGTACCCTTTTAGTTCTAAATACGAAGTTGACCAGAGCCTGTTGGTGATTAGTATCTGTGGAATTCAGGAGTATTGGGATTGCATTTTCGTTTTCTATGCCAGATTCTGTAATAAGCATGGCTCTCTCTATACGGAAGGGCGGGCACTTGCATAAGAAATGTTTAACCGTTTCTTTTTCGTGCTCACAGTATGAACAATATCCAGTCTCATGTTGTTTCAACTCAAATAGATTTTCATTTAACCCTAAGTTCCCCATTCTTAGGCGATGAAGAATAGATTCGTTAGTTCTGTTGTTCAAGTAGCAAACAAATGTTTTAGATACTAGAGTTTGCGTTTCCCATAGGGGTGATGATGTTTCATTCCATCTTTTTTGCCATTTCTCTATGTAGTATTTCTTTTGTATATAAAATGATAAGCCTTATCTCAAGGACCATCTTTGAGTAATTGTAATTATTAGCATTCAGGTTACCCTGCCTTTCGTGAATATGGGGGTAAGTTAATACGGAAGGTCGTGTAACCCAACAACCCGACCTGACGCGACGAACCGATTGAACGAAGTTAGCCAAAACATACTGGTCAAAACCTTTAAAACCTTTAAAAACCCTTACCCCTACCCCAGGTGTTCTTATGTGTTGTGTTCGTGTGGTGCGTGTTTGTGGGAGGCGCGTGTGTGTTACTATGTGAGTCTTATAGGTGTGATCCCCCCTCCTTCCTTTCAACAAATCTGGCAACGCCAGTGTTTTCGTCTTTTCGACTCACACACAACGACTTACCAATACACGTAAAATTGGAAAATTCAGATATTATTATTAACTTACATTATTGAGGGTATAATCCGAAACATTTCTATATTACGGTCGCTGTGCTCTCTCGCATATGGTGCTTCTGTATCTCGTAATTTCGCGCACCTAGATGGTATTGTTTATAAATAGCATTCTTAAAGGTTTACACGCTTGAGGGGGATGAAATTCTCGTTACTTTGCTTCCTAGCATAAAGATTTTATGAGCTTCTTGATATTGCGCCCCCAATACAGAAGTGTCTATAAAAATTGCAAAGGTTAACCATTTGAAAGAAATTATAACATGTAATAGCCTCGCTAAATGATTAATCAATTTCTCGTGAGCCTTTCGTATTTTAGCACTTTATTTCTGGAATAATTAAGCGAATAAATATCTTCAACATCGGTGGAAACCATAACGCTTGGTAGGAGACTAGAAGTGCTCACTTGAGAATTTTCCTGTGGTCAAGATTGCTATAAAGATGCATTAAAATTGCGTCAATGTTGGCCAGAAATTAAAAACTAATAATCATCTAACACTCGGTCAGGTTGCACAACACTTGCTCATGCGACAATTGCTCCGCGTCAAATTCCTACACTAACCAAATTCTTAACTTCACCCAACACTTCACCTTTAACCCTAACCCTTATCCTAAACCAAACTTACAACCCAATTGCAACCCTTACCCTAATCCTATTTGAGGAGGCGTGGTGGCTAATTAGTGGTCTCGTAATCGGGAGGTGTATTGTTACACCCGATTTTAGACAAAGTCTTAGCAAAATACTGGCCTTTGTGACTGTACGGACGCCTCGGCATAAATATAAAAATACAAACTCAAGCTCCCAACATAGCAGTGCCTCGTTGCATACGATAACTGTTCTTCTCATCCAATAGCCGCCCAGTCACACCGACAAGACCGACACCAGACCTACAACAGACCGAACCAAAAAATTACATATACGCCTACGATCAAGAATTAGTCGGTTTGTAGACGATGTGGAGTCAGTTTGACGGTGTGACCGAGGTATGAGCATTTACCTTGTCGGTGCCGGGGGTACTGAGGTCTTGTACAGTGTCAAAGGAAAGTCCATCAACACTGCAGTTAATCTTGAAGCTAGTTACCCACTGGCTATATTCACCCTGACGACCCTGTGTTGCCAATCCAAAGATGCGATGCGGGGTTAACAGATCAACCTTAATGAAAAATATGCACGACGATGACGATAATGATCATGTTAAAAATGAAAATGATAACAATAAGTATAATGATAATGATAATGAATTATGAAATGATAACATAATTATTATATCCATAATTTTCATAATTGAATTATCGTTTTTATTATGATTAAAAATTCCTTTTATATAATTATATGCATTTATATATATAAGGAAATAACCTAAACAACAGCTTTGGCAATTTTCGTGGGAATAAATACAATGCGAAAGGAAATAAAAAAATTATGTTGCGTCCCCCTTTTTTCGAGTTTTTTTGCAAAGGTTGAAAATGTATAAATGTAAATATAAATTTATATTAGAGAGAATAATGGTTATGAGGGAATAATGATTAAAATATATAAAATTATGTATACATACATATAATTAGATGTTTCCTGTTTTTCCCTGAAAACCAAACATTTAATTCCTTGTAATCTATTTGTAATTCTCCGAAGAATGGTTACTGAGGCACCAGCGAATGTTTCTTGTATTTCTGGTAATACCTGTATCCATTGGTTGATATTCGTTTCTTTTGCTGACCAGGCTCCACGTAGAGAACCAACTTGGACTAGGTTCAGTCTCGCTCTTTTTGGTCCATGATCGACGTCGTATTCGCTAGAAGCTGTCAGGCTAGAATCTGGGATGGTCCCACTTTCAAGGCCAAGAGCAACGACATCTAACGATAATGTTGATGATGATAATGACACTAATCAAGGTGATAATAATGTACTATTTTGTATAGCGAAGCTCAACTCAGAATGAGGATTCAAAGCGCTTCACACAGATATACATAAACTGAGAGCAGATAGTTAAATCATGCACAAAATACAGAATTACAACAAAATGTGTAAAATAACAAGCTAGGGGGAAATACATATTTGTTTACATAATGGTTTGAAGGTGCGGAAGAATGGCATTTATTGATAACTCACGCCCTCAACCTTCCCCAACATTCGATCAATGAAAATATGTTTTAGGAGAATATATGATAGAAAGTGTTGTAGTCGCGATGACGAAAGCCACAAAGACACATTCATATTTGTTCACTCCCCCCCCCCCAATTTGGTCTGCCCCACTCCCCCTTTTGGGTGTTGGTGTTGGTGTTGCGATATAATGTAATTACAATTGAATATCAATCGATATCTCCTTAGCGAGACGTGGAGCGTTAATTGTAGATGAATTATATAGTGATCTAAAACCAAACACATATCAGGTTATGTTTTTCATTTAAATGGTAATTGGACAGAGGAGTTTAGAAAAGAGAAGGGGAAAAGATATAAAGAGGGGAGAAAACGGCAGAGAGAGACTCAGGGGAGAGGAGGAGACTTACCATTGAACGTCACGTGGAATAGTAAAGGGGCAATGGACAAAGTAGGGAAAAGAAAAGGAAAACGAGAGGAAGAATGGAGGAAAGGGCAGAGAGAGGGGAATAGAGAGGTGGGGAGAGGAGTACACTTACCATTGAATGTCACGGGGATAGTAAAGGGGCAGCAATAATTGACGTAGAAGAGGAAGTAGGAGAGAAAATTGGAGAGAGTAGGGGGAAGAGAGGAAGATCGGAAGAAAGTGGGGGAGATAATTAAAGGAAGAGAGGTGGGGTAGAGACAGGGATGGGAGGAGGAGTCTATACCATTGAATGTAGACGTAATAGAGAAAGTAGGAGAAAGAAAGAGAGAGAGAGATGGATAGGAGGAGGAGGAGTCTTACCATTGAATGTAGACGTAATAGAGAAAGTAGGAGAAAGAGAGAGAGAGAGAGAGATGGATAGGAGGAGGAGGAGTCTTACCATTGAATGTATTTCCTTGTGCCAAAGGAAAAATTAGTTGACTGAATACTATAAGTGTACCAAGTAAGGCTTCTCCCATCTGCAAAAAAATGAATGAATATGTCATCAAAAATTTGATCAGCAAGAGTAAGGGCACTGTACTGTGCTATTTGCCTGGTTCAATAAAATAATCTGAATAAAAAACAAGCATATTGCTTATGCCGGGGACGCCTTTGTAAAGCAATACAATAATTATAATCTATCTTGCCAATATATCAAGATAAATCGTACTTTTCCTCTCATATGAATGTTATCAGACGATGTAATTGTATACTTTGCTATTTGCCTGTTTCTATAAAATAATCTGAATTAAAAAAAATAAGCATATTGCTTATGCCGGGAACGCCTTTGTAAAGCAATACAATAATTATAATTGCAGCAATATTTATTAATATTCATTCACTCCATGGTTTCGTACTCCTAAAATTTATATTTCACCTTACGAGTTTATTTCTATTTTGGGATCTATTTCGCTTCATTTGAACTAAAAACACCATTATAATGAAGAACAAAAAATGCAACATACGTCAAAAATCTATTATTATTGTTTATATATAATGAATAACAGTAACAAATAAAAGGTAACTTCAAAAATCTAATAGTAGGGGATTTCCTATCTGAAATTGAATTTGGGCTGTATGCATATTTATCACTTACATGATATAATTATGTTACTTTACATATCTCACCTATCGTAAAATTCATCGTACATAATAAACTTCGAAACGAATTTTTAAAAGCAGATCCAACTTTTCTGTGCGTACACTTGTACAAAATAACCTCTTCTTCTACTTTTGTGAATACTTTCTACGGTCTGAATAGGCTACTCTATGTAACTCACTCAGCTTGCCATACATATAATATTGTAACTTAGTATGGGCTTCAAGTGCAAAGACAAAAATTAACCCTATTTATTTGATGCAAAAGAAAGCGCTTCGCGTATGTGCCGGCTCCCGTTATTTAACCCATACCACCCCATTATTTAATGAATTTAAAACATTGACAATTTTTCATATAAACGCACAACAGGGTTAGATCTTTATGTTTAAATACATGAATAACCTGCTTCCTGATTCATTGAAGTATTTTTTTGTATTAAATAATACTATATCCATCCTTACCCTACTCGGAATTCATTAAACTTTCATTTGATAAATCCTAAATTATTGATCCTGCATAAATCAGTGAGACAACATGGTCCAGATTTATGGAATGCACTCCCAGACTTAATAAAATCATGTAAAACCCTAAATTCATTTAAATTCAATACGAAGAAAGCTTTTCTATCAGAGTACATAGTTTGATCTTTTACCAGTGCTGAATGAATATTCAATATTATTTTCAGAATACTATAAAACATCCATCACTATATTTTATAACTCCCGTATACTTATATAAGTTTTCTGTGTCAGACATATTTACATCAGCAATATTTTCATTCTCATTTTCACCATCATCATTATCATCAACATCTTCACCATCATCAACATTATCAACATCATCACCATCACCAGTTTTTGTTTTATCATTAATGACTTGAAATGCTAGAGCCCAATAATGGCACCCATGCCAAGCCGGGGTAATAATTATTATTATCATTATTATTTATATTATTGTTATCATTATTATTATCAATTTCTGTAAGAGAAGGAATAGTATAGGTAAACGTGTTACTTGAGGCCAATTTGAATACGTGTTGTGGTATAGAGGTGAAGGCTGTCATATAAGAGGTCCCAGGTTCGATCCTTGCTCGGTGGTTACACCCTTAGACAAGGTGTTTATGTGTTTTAACCACATAGTTCCTCTCGACCAAGGTGTATTACATGGCCGTTCCTGTGAATGCTTGGTAATGATAATTGCAAGGACCGCAGTAAGAGCAGAACTAATTACCGATGTAGCTAATCATAATAATGATAATGATGAAAATAATAATAATAATAATAATAACAAAAAACAACAGTAATAATAATAATAATAATAGCCATTTTTCTTGAGCCAGCTATTGAGAAACTTCTATCCCGAGGCGCACAAGAAAAGATATATAGATGTGCAATTAGAGTCCAAATGAGTGCTTTGCTATGCTTGCATAGTGTATTATAAGTCCATGGTGCACCACACGCTGTATGTAGGCTAGGCCTAGCTACACGTACTACTAGAAACAACAGTCAACACCCATTGCATATCCAACTTCCAAGTTTCTTCGAACCATGGAGCTAGCTAGCTCTGTTACATCACATGTGATTGCGATTGCATTTAATTGTGACTCTATTACATTGACATGTATAATATCTACACTGCATGTATTAAGAATAGGTACTGATTTAGTTTTTGTACATGTATTTCAAACGACAAATTCATAATTTATGTCCAATTCTGACACTTTTTCAGTTTGGTGTAGCACCTGTTTTTATCTTGAGCAACATTCAAATTACAAAAGTGATGTACAAAATCATTCAGTGAGACCTTACTATCGTTTTGCTTTCCAAAGTTAACACCCAAAATTTCCAATGTGGATTTGTCTTTTTTTAATATTTTATCTGAGATTATCATTTAGAGATTTGCTGTATAAATTCATTTTTCTACGAAGCAACCGTATGTATCCCTCGCTGCTTTACAAATTTCACCATTCATTTCTTCTATTTGGCTCAGATGGCTCACCGTTCTTTTTACGCCTGAATTTTTTCAATTCAATTTATTTTATTCAATTTATTTCCCTATATGCATTCAATTTGAATACATTACGAAACTGCTCTATTGTGAATGATGATTCAAATACCGGTAATGGATGACTCGATCCATCATTGGTAACAATACATTTTATGTCATCCTGCATCATGATAAACATGTAGTACTTTCTTATTAGAAAATGTCCATTTCAGGTTCACTTTAAACACATTATCAGATGTGTGAAATGTCTTTTCTACTCAACTTTCATAATTATTTGAATTTGGAAGAAAAAAAATTAAATGAAGTGGGTGGGGGAGGGGGAGGCTAAAGTATTTACGATCAGGTAGAGCGTAGCGTAAATCGGCGTGGGGTCTAGGGACAAAGTCCCGGCGGTGGTCAAGGGGCGGAGCCCCCGGAAGCTCAGGGCGTATGGACATTTAATTACGGTCATGCAGATGAGCATTTTTTATACCTTATTTGTGACACTGGCAGGACACGAGCATTCAGGGGCCCGCCTTTGGCCTTAGGGCCCTTGGTGGGGTCCAGGGGGCAAAGCCCCCGGAAGCTCAGGGGTTTTAGGCATTTAATTACGGTCAGATGAGCATATTTTGATACCTTTTTATTTTGTGACACTGGCAGGTCACTATTCTTTCTTTCTATTTTTCTTTAATATACTTTTTCAAAGAGGGGCCCCCCCCCCCGAGCCCCGCCTTTCCGCGGGCCCTGACATGTAGGCCTCTAAATAAGCATATTTATTGCATGACTGTAAATGTGGGAATTTGTCATTTTCCAACAAACGCATAAAAATAATAATTTACTAAAAAGTGAGGACAAATCCCGGAAAATTATGTAATTTTCAGCAAAATGTGTAAATCACTAGTATCGAATAAGAAATAAACCATGCTTAAATTTTATTTCGGGGCAACTGCAGTAAATTGCACCTGAAATTGCATCATGCGCATTATAAGTTCCAAACGCTTTCTTTCATACAAATACACAAAAAAGTTCCGAAAGCTTAAAGGTATAGACCAGTTCTGGTCATGCGATTTCATTGTGAAATCGATCGGAAAAGGTTGATCATCTAGCATATAAGTATTGGTGTGTACTGCAAGGTTCTGGTATCATCAAAATGATAAGAAATTTGGCCCAGTCTTGGTAAAGTTACAAGCACTGTACACAGAAAGATTTTTTTGTGGTATTTATAAGGTGTTTTATTTTCTCAATACCAGAGGCCAGGCGCGGATCCAGAATTTCTTGGGGGGGGGGGGGCCAAATTTGAAATTGTGCGAGCCAAATATTAGTACGTAATGGTGACCACTAAAGCAGTGGCGTAATGAGCAAAATCGTTTGGGGGCAGAAAAAAAAAATCCGCATCACCACCACTCTTACATGGAGGCCCTGCAGCTCCCCCTTTTGGCCCCGTCCCCCGATCCACAAATTATGGTGGGAAAATTGCAATTGATATCCCCTGCTTTTCTTTTCTCCTTCCTCTTTATTTCCTTCCCTTTATCTCCTCTTTTCGTTTTATTTCTTTCCCTTTCCTTCCTTCTCTTTAATTTTTTTGCTGGGGGAAGAAGGCAACAGGCTGGGAGGCAAGGCCTCTTCGGCCCCCCGATCTCCTTCTTTCCCCCTTTTCTTTTCTGCTTCCTCTTCTTTCTTTCCTTTTCTCTCCTCTTTCCCTTTCCCTTTTTTTTTTTTTTTTTTGGGGCCAAGGCCCCCTGGCCCCCCCTGGATCCGCGCCTGCCAGAGGCAGTACATATAAACGAAATCATGCAATTTACATCATACTCAGAATAATCAAAATACAACTCAGAATAATCAAAATACAATTCAAAAGTATAATTCTTAACATCAATTGCTAAACAAAACAACTCTTTCATACATTTCGTTATTCGTTTAATACAATAATAGTGATAGTAATAATGATAAAATACTTAGTCATTTCATGTTCATTTTGTGCTTCTTTAAAAAAAAAAAACACTTTATCTGTTGAATTAAACAAAAATGAATAAATGCTTGAACATGAAATATTATAGTCTGTCAAAATATTGTTTAAAAAAAAAAAAAATTTAAATAAAATAAAACTACACACAGTACTACCTCTGAAAAGAGAAGAAAAAAAAACTCCCCAAAAAAGAGAGATACAGATTTTAAAAAACATCCAAAAACAACCCCCCCCCCAAAAAAAAAAACAACAAAAACAAAAACAAAAACAAAAACAAAAACAAAAACAAAAACAAAAACAAAAACAAAAAACAAATAAATATAAACATAAAATTAAGAAATAATGCTGGGATAGAGGGCTGGGAAGTTGCTTGTCGAAAATTCATCATGTTGAGCCCACCTTGCGGATAGTCTAAAAACATGATGCTCTTTTTAATTTTGCCCTTACTTCTCAACAAAAAATCAAAATCTATTTCTTCAATTTTGCTATATACCCATTCTGGAACTGGCATCAATGATGATAAATATATAATTTTTGAATAGCCATTTACTTTCATTTATTGAATTTTCCCCATTAATGTTAAATCACGCTGCTTCAACCACGTAAAAAGTTTTTAAATCTTGCTCAATATTTCTTTATAATTCATTTGTTCTTTGATATCTTCGTGTATTGAAAAATAAATTCCTAGTATTTTAAGAATGTCAACTTGCTTCCTAAACGGAAATGTATGAGTGGATAATGATTGTGGACCTAAGGGCAAAATGAATGTCTTGTCCTTGTTTAACTTTAAGCCTGATATTTTATAAAAACATTCAAAAATATGTTTAATTTCCTTAAATGAATTCTAATCTTTAATGAAAAGCGTTATATCGTCTGCGTACAGAACTTGCTTTATATCTGTATTTCTAAAACTGATTCCTTTTATCTGATGATTATTTCTTATCATATGAGCTAAAATTTCAATACACATAACAAATAAATATGGATAGAGGGGATCTCCCTGCCTTACTCCTCTTTCAACCTTGAAATAACCTGTTGATGTGTATCCATTTATAACACAACTTTCTGCTTTAGTATAAAAAATATTAACCCATTTACAAAACCTCGGTCCAAAATTAAATGATTGTAAAACCTTATATAAAAATAAAATGTGAATAAGAATCAAATGCTTTTTCAAGTGGTATTTCCATTTATATTTAATTTCTTTATTATACTCTTTTTTCTATTTGATTCCATTAACTGTTTGAAGAATGCTGTATTCTTTTCTCCACATTCATACCATGAGGATCTTGACCGTACTTTCAACCCTTCATTGATGTAATCGTGGAGTAAACTTAGTTGTTGTTTCTTAGTTTTCAAATTTTCGAAAGATGTAAATTGGACTATATACGCGATCGCGATATCTATCCAATCCAGATGGATATGATAATTTACCAAATATATCAATTAGTAGGCGGTTTCCCGGCAAAATTTGTATCATCAAAACATAGTCAAAACATATCATTTCACATGATTGGTAATTAGAGCTTCCATTTCATTTTTTGAGAGGGGGACATTTCCAAAACTGGTCTCTACCTTTAAATGCATACTATTTCACAAGATGTAATAAAACAATATGAATAATTCTAATGATACACTTACATGTACATGCAAATGCATGATCATTTTTGCGTTTCTTTCTGCCTGCAAAATAGTTTTCTTCTGCATTTTTTTTTGTTGCTGTTATGAGTATCTATTCATATTATTATCAAACAGGAATAAATAAATAAATAAATTTGTACAATGATAGTTGTACAATGATGATAGAAGAAGCAATTAAAATCGCAGCTGATCTTTCCTTATTTTCCCCCTTTTCTTTTCTTCTTCCTCTATACTTTCTTTCGCTTTCTCTCCTCTTTCCCTTTCCCTTCCCTTCCTTCTCTCTCTCTCTCTCTCTCTCTCTCTCTCTCTTTAACCGAGGGGGGGGAGGAGGCAAGGGCCTTTCGCCCCCGATCCACACCTTGTTGGCGGGAAAAATCGCAACTGATCTCGCCCACCTTTCTTCTTCCTCTTTGTTTCCTTTCCCTTTCCCTTCCCTTCCTTCTCTCTCTCTCTTAAGTTTGCTGGGGGGCAACGGTCTTTCGGTCCCCCCGATCCACACGTTGTTGGCCGAATTAATCGCAACAGATCTTTTCTTTTCTTCTTCCTCTTTTTTGTTCCCTTTTAGCTCTCCTCTTTCCTTTTTCCTTTCCCCCCTTTTTTGCGGAGGGGTAGGCAATTAAAGGCCTTTTGCCCCGATCCACAATTTGTTGGCGGGAAAATTGCAACTGATATCCCCCTTCTTTTCTTTTCTTCTTCCTCTTTATTTCCTTCCCTAGTCTCCTCTATGTTTCCTTTCCCTTTCCCTTTCCTTCCTTCTCTCTCTCTCTTTTTTTTGCTGGGGGCAACGGTCTTTCGGTCCCCGATCCACACGTTGTTGGCCGAATTAATCGCAACAGATCTTTTCTTTTCTTCTTCCTCTTTTTGTTCCCTTTAGCTCTCCTCTTTCCTTTTTCCTTTCCCCCCTTTTTTGCGGAGGGGGTAGGCAATTAAAGGCCTTTTGCCCCCCCCCCCCGATCCACAATTTGTTGGCGGGAAAATTGCAACTGATATCCCCCTTCTTTTCTTTTCTTCTTCCTCTTTATTTCCTTCCCTAGTCTCCTCTATTTCCTTTTTTCTTTCCCTTTCCTTCCTTCTCTCTCTCTTTTTTTTTTTGCTGGGGGCGACAACAGCTGGGAAGGCAATTAAGGCCCTTTCGGCCCTCCCCCCGATCTCCTTCTTTCCCCCTTTTCTTTTCTGCTTCCTCTTCTTTCTTTCCCTTTCTCTCCTCTTTCCCTTTCCCTTCTTTTCCTTCTCTCTCTCTCTCTCTCTCTTTTTGTTTTTTGTTTTTGGCGGAGGGGGGGCCAAGGCCCTGCCCCCGGCCCCTGGATCCGCGCCTGATGGCAAGATATACATAAGTGAGTACAATAATAGTTAAAGGTAACAATAATGGAAGACAGCTAGTACCTATCATCCATTGAATACAAAAAGTATACAAGCAATTTAACACCAGAAAAAATATTTGACAATAATGTCTTAATTCTTACATCCCCTGGGAGAGTAATCTGCCCCAATTTATTACTTAAACTTATATAGTAAAATAAGTGCTAACAAAACATTTGAAGATTTGAAGATTAAAAGGTGTGCATGATCAATTTCTTTATGTAATTCACCCTTAATTTTTTTAAGACAAAAGATCAAAAGTATCCTCCTGGTATTTCACAGTTGAATTCTGAAATGATTCTCGACTGCATGCAGTTGAAATTAATGCCCCACGCAAGATCTGAAATATATTGCTCATAATTTATATGTTCATATACTAAACAAATTTTCCAAAATATTGATATCTTCACCTGCCCATAAGAATTCTCCAACAATGCTTTTATAAACGAGTGGAATGTTGGGTAAAAATATAACTTTTTTGACCCCTTTTCTGTCAGATTTTCTATAATAGTGAAATGCGAAAAATGCATCAAAATATTTCTGAAATGCTTGTGCCCACACTAAAAACAATAGCACTGTAATCTTTAATCTTTTCATATACCGTGTACATAACTATCTGAAATTGAATGTTTCTCACTATCCATGCACATGTACACAGAAGACAGGGTTATACAGGTATGTCTCTAATGTATGTGACACGTTTCTAAATTTATTGCCTGACAAACTGGTGCTGCCGGTATAAAAATCAAGGGTGACAGAGATTGGAAATTGTAAGAAGTTACAAATGTAGGCCTAACGCCAATTATTTCCGTTTCAGCAACTCGTTTCCCGGCTTGTTTTTTGCACGAAAATCCCATTTATCCAATTCGAAAGCATGCACACAATATATATCGTACACTGCGTGTACGATTAGGGATCCCACGTGCAAAAACGTAAACATCGCAAGCGAACTGTTTGATTGACGGTGAATACATGAATATTTATGAATCACTCGGCTTAACGCGTATAGTCGGCGAATAAAAAATTCAAAAAAAAGGGTCCAGAACTAGACTAGTATGAAGGTGACACCTGCTGCACAATGGCGCAGTGGCGCAGTTAAATCAGGGGCCAAATTTGAATTTTGCCAGTTTTAGGGGGGGAGCGGGAAACTAATTAAGGAGAAGGAATTTTTATCTGGTAAGTCATTTACCTTTTCTTCCTTTTTTATTTAATTTTGGCCTATGCTGCTGAATGCTCACAGTTCATATTTCTTTGTAATAGTGAGATGCTCGTGTCTCATAAGGGATATAAAACAGATATACAATGTCTTTCTTGGCTCTAGCAAACTATGATCATTCAGAGGCATAACACGTACCTTTCCACGGAAAGCCTCGGGTATAGTAAATTTGATATAAATTTGCCCTCGGGAAAGTTACTATTTATGCCTCTTCATTAACTCATAGTTTTTGCTAGACCCTCGAAAGGTATTGTATATTTGTATAAAAATGTATACTAACATACAAATTAGTTTCACAAATATCAATTCAACTTCTTTTCATTGATTTTCTTTGGATTATACGTGTTTTACGTGGTCAAAACATCACTAGCTCCCTGTAGGTGTGCACCATGTGCTCGCCTACATATCTATATGTGCCCGAGGAGAGGGGAGGGTAATAAGGCACAAAGCTAGTGTTGTATATCGAATATCCGACAAAGGATGAAATATTTTAAAGTGACTCGGTAACATTGTTGAAGGTTAATGAAAATACTGCATAATTTTTGTATGAAATGTTACTTATTATATTCCTTCTACTGTACTAACTCTCTAACATGCACAAAATCCCGAAAAAATTCTCAAACCACAAAGATATCTATGGTTTTCTTGAAGGCGTCACTGTGCAACACCCTCGAACATGTTTTTCCAACCGTTTTTCCATGAAAATAAGACATAAGACAGGCTTTTAAAAATCTTTCAACACTTAAATGTCTGGAATAGTATATAGAGCCAATTCATTGCTTTGTGACGATTTACATTCACCTAAAATGTAATTAAATTGTAATAATAGAGTTGGGAGAATTAAGGAATCGATCAGATCAGTTTTTTCCCAATTTTTATCATTAATAAGGGTCTGTTTTCACTCAAACTTTCAGTTTATCTTTAATTTTACATCTAGCATTGAAGTCACTACCTTAGCACCATTTTCTCTCGTTTGAACAATGTTACCAAGTCCCTTTAAAGCATTTCCTGACGTTTTATTTTCAAAGCTCCAGGAAGCTGAAGGTACATCAGTAGCGTAATCTCTAGATGTGTTCTGGATTAATTAGCTTGGTGATTTTACACGCACATTCAAGCAACCATTATGAAATGACTTGGTATTAGTGGTTATTAATTATATTGTATAATTTGTATTACTGGTATGTTAAAATTATGTCTTGAAACCCAATAATGCTATGCGGTTGGAAGAAGATTAGCAAAGAGGAACAATTCCAAACACAAGTTTGTTTTGTTTGCTTATGGGCTCCTGGCTGTATATTCGATGGAATTCGAATGGCTTCCTTTAAAGAACTGTGGAAATGTAAACACCGAAAACACACTCTAAAGAAATACAACCTAGCGATAGAGAGAGTTTGGTTATGCTCATCAATATACTCTTTATTACCGACATTATGTCCTGGGATTTATTCTGACTATCACATATTTAGGCAAACAGTGTAAATCGAAACATTGTATAACCGTCAAAGTATTGGACTTTTAATCCTTTCCACTGAATCTACTATCTTTCACAAATGATATTCATTTGTTTTACTTAGAGCTACTCCACCCCCGCCCCATAAGAAAAAAAAAGAAGACATAAAACACTTTTTAAAAGGGAATTTTTCACTGAACCGCAAACCTGCCAAAATGAAATAATTATTTTTCAGCATGCATTGGTAACAATAGAAACGAGATGAAAAAGAATGAACGCCATAGCGACCAGAAGTGCAATGAATCGTGCACGACATAAACATATCATCAGTATCCATTCAATGAGCCATGACATGGCCGGACACCGCTATTAGTATAATTGTTGGAAACCGAATTTAATTCTACTATGAATAGGATAAGTAGGTAATCATAAACTGATGAATGCAGTGTTGGGAAAGAGCAAGTAGAATATGGATGTGTACCAATTATTCAAAAACAATTTTCCGCCATTCGAGGCCAAAATGTAATGCTGAAATGCAACCCCCAAACAGAGGAGAAAAAATAGAAAGAAAATGGCCTATATATAGTTTACTACGCCACTTTATCATTAAAAAAATATTTAAACATGACAATGACAAAGCTCGATTCATCTGATAGCTACTACTAATATCAAATATCAAATTTGTCATTAATGAATACACGTGCAATTGAACTGAGAAAAAACGAAAGAAAGAAGAAAATGGCCTCCAATAAGATAGAGACCCACGAAAAAAAGAAGAAAAAGAAAAAGTAGAAGAAGAAAAAAATGAAAAAAGACCAAGATACAACTTAGTTTAAAAAAAAATCAATTCAACTTCTTTTCATTGATTTTCTGTGGATAATACGTGTTTTAGGTGGTCAAAACATCACCTCCCTGTAGGTGTGCCCGCCTACCTCTACATATGCGCGAGGAGAGGGAAGGGTAATAAGGCACATAATTATCTAGTGTTTTAAATTGAATATCATATATAGATGTAAAGGAGAAATAAAGTTACAAATGATTTCACAAAAATAAATTAAACTTCTTTTCATTGATTTTCTTTGGATTAAACGTGTTTTATGTGGTCAAAACAGCACCTGCCAGTAGATCTGTCCGCCTACGTCTATATGTGCCCGAGTAGGGGAGGGTAATAAGCAATACAGCTAGTGTTGTATATTGAATATCATAGATGTAAAGGATGAAATAAAGCTTCATAAGATCCGAATGACTGTCACAAATATAAATTCAACTTCTTTTCATTGATTATCTTTGAGTATACGTGTTTTACGTGGACATCATCACCTCCCTTTCGGTGTGCCCGCCTACCTCTAAATGTGCCCGAGTACGTAGGAAGGGTAATAAGCAATACAGCTAGTGTTTTATATTGAATATCATAGATGTAAGGGATGTAATAATGCTTTCTAACATACAAATTAGTTTCACAAATATCAATTCAACTTCTTTTCATTGATTTTCTTTGGATTATACGTGTTTTACGTGGTCGAAACATCACTAGCTCCCTGTAGGTGTGCTCGCCTACCTATCAATGTGCCCAAGTAGGGGGAGCTGCACTCTAAAAACTGAAATGTTAAATCACCATTTTAAAAGGGCCGAGGAGTGACCACTCTTTCAAAATGGTAGATTAAAACTTTGAACATGCTGGATCCAACACTATTAAGGTTGAATCCAGCATGTTAAAAGTATCAATCTGACATTTTGAAAGAGTGGTCACTCCTCGGCCCTTTTAAATGGTGATTTAACATTTCAGTTTTTAGAGTGTGGGGTAATAAGCAATACAGCTAGTTTTGTATATCGAATATCCGACAGATAAAGGATGAAATATTTTTAAGCATTTCCTGACGTTTTATTTTCATAGCTCCAGGAAGCTGAAGGTACATCCGTAGCGTAATCTCTAGAGTGTTCAGGATTAATAAGCTTGGTGATTTTACAAGCACATTCAAGCAACCATTATGAAATGACTTGGTTTTAGTGGTTATTGATTATATTGTATAATTTTGATTACTGGTATGTTAAAATTATGTCTTGAAACCAAATAATGCTATGCGGTTGGAAGAAGGTTAGCAAAGAGGAACAATTCCAAACGAAAGTTTGTTTTGTTTGCTTATGGGCTCATGGCTATATATTCGATGATATTCGAATTGCTTCCTTTAAAGAACTTTGGAAATGTAAATACCGAAAATAGACTCTAAAGAAATACAACCTAGCGATAGAAAGAGTTTGGTTATGCTCATCAATGTACTCTTATTACCGACATTATGTCCTGGGATTTATTTTATTACATATTTAGGCAAACAGTGTAAATCGAAACATTGTATGACCGTCAAAGTATTGGACTTTTAATCCTTTCCACTGAATCCACTATCTTTCACAAATGATATTCATTTGTTTTACTTAGAGCTACTCCCAACCCCGTAAGAAAAAAAGAAGACATAAAATACCTTTTAAAAGGGAATTTCTCACTGAACTGCAAACCTGCCAAAATGAAATCATTACTTTTTCTCAGCATTGGTAACAAATAGAAACGAGATGAGAAAAATGAACGCCATGGCGACCAGAAGTGCAATGAATCGTGCATGCCATAAACATATCATCATTATCCATTCAATGAGCCATGGCATGGACACCGCTGATAGTATAATTGTTGAAAACATAATTTAATTCTACTATGAATAGGATAAGTAGGTGATCATTACTGATGGAAGCACCACCAGTGGCGTATCTGGGGTACTCCGTCAGGAGGGGGGCAAGCGACCGAAACAAAACAAAAAGGCGATGCAAATTTTCACTTCTGGCGAGCGAGCGAGCAAAAATATCTTTAAGTAATGTTTGGTATATAAACTGGTATTGTTGCAAGTCGGGGTGGGCACATTCATTTGTTAGCGACGTTAATTTCATTTTTGCAAGCAAGCGTAGCGAGCTAGAAAAAAAATCACTTCTTTTTTAATAATCGCCACTTAAACTTTGTTCAATTGTCCCATACCGGGTGCGGGAACAATATTGTGTTTAGGGTGATTTTACACCCATTTTAGCTAGCGAGCGAAAATACACCTTTCTTTCAATGAATTGCTATATAAATTTTTTTTCATTGTTGCAGGTCGGGGCGGGCACAATCGTGTTTAAGGCAATGTCAATCCCATTTTGGCGGGCAGGCAACCCCCCTACATTTCTCTTTTTAATGATATTGTAGCAGGTCAGTGGTGGGCACATAATTCCACGAGCTAGCTAGTGAGCGTAGCGAGCGAGCGAAAAACACTTCTCTTTTATTGAGAACATGGTACATAAACTTGGTTTCATTGTTCCATGACAGGGACGTGATTATTAAAAGCGATGTTATTTCTATTTTGGCGAGCGAGCGTAGCGAGCGAGCAAAATTTTTGTAATGATAATTGGTTCATAAATTTCAGGTTTTTTGTTGCAGGTCAGGGCTTACACAATCATGTCTAAGGTGATGTTAATTCCATTTTGGCGAGCGAGCACACCAAAACTTCTTTGAATAACGTTTGGTACATAATTATTAACTGGTTGTTGCAGGTTGGGGCGGGCACGTTAGCGATGTTAATTTCATTTTGGCGAGCGAGCGTAGCGAGCAAGAAACAAAATCGCTTCTTGTTTTAATAATTGCCTATTAAACTTGGTTCAATTGTCCTCAATGAATTGGTGCAGGTCGGGGATGGGTACAATCATGTTTAAGCTAATGTCAATCCCATTTTGGCGGGCAGGCAAAAAAAACCCACATCTCTCTTTTAATGATATTGTAGCAGGTCAGTGGCGGGCACATTTGTTAGTAATGTAAGCATAATTCCACTTCGGCGAGCGAGCGAAAAAATCACTTCTCTTTTACTTTTAGTGAGAACATGGTACATAAACTTGGTTTCATTGTTCCATGTTGGGGGCGGGCACAAGCGTGATTTATAGTAAAAGCGATGTTACTTCTTTTTTGGCGAGCGAGCGTAAATTTTTTTAATGATGATTGGTACATAATTTTCAGGTTTTTTGTTGCAGGTCGGGGCTTACACAATCATGTTTAAGGTGATGTTAATTCCATTTTGGCGAGGGCGTAGCTAGCGAGCAAACCAAATATTCTTTGAATAACGTTTGGTACATAATTATTAACTGGTAATTTGTTGTAGGTTTGTTGGCGATGTTAATTGTAAAGACAGCGTAGCAAGAGAGGGTAAAAAAAAAAAAAATCAATTTTCTTTTAATGTTGATTAGTACATGAACTTGGTTTATTGTTGCAGGTCAGGGCGGGCAAAATCATAAAGGCGATGTTAATTCCATTATGGCGAGCAAGCTCGAACCAAGCTGGAAAATACACTATTCTTTCAATAATAATAATTGGTACGTAAACTTAAGTTTTTGTTGCAGGTTGGAGTGGACACGATCATGTTTTAAGATGATGTTAATTCCATTCGGCTAGCGAGCGTAAAATATAATTGTCTTATGATGATTGAAACATAGATTAACATCTACCCTAGCAGGTCGGGGCCTTATTATTATTTTTTTTTTACTGATTTGCTGCAAGTTGGGGCAAGCACAATCGCGCTTAAGGCGATGTTAATTACATATTTGGGAGTGAGCGTATAGCGAGCGAGAAAAATACTCTTTTCTTTCAATGATAATTGGTATATAAACATAGATCTTTATGTTGCAGGTCGGGGTGACACAAATCAACTCATATATCAATCACTAAAATCAATCAATTCATCAATTCTGGCGAGCGAGGAAACAATATCTCTTAAAATAACGTTTGGTACTTATTTACTGGGATTATTGTTGCAGGCAAGGGGGCGCACATATTTTGTTAGAAATGTCAATTCCATTTTGGCGAGCGAGCATAGCGAGCAAGCAAAAAATCAATTCTCTTTTAATAGAAATTAATACATAAACTTGTTTTTATTGGTGCAGGTCGGGATGGGCGCAATCGCGTTTAACGTGATATCAATTCCTTTTGGCGAGAGGGCGAAAAACACTTCCATTTTTAATGATATTGTTGCAGGTAAGGGTGGGCACAATTGTTTTCAAAGCAATGTCTATTCCATTTATTCGCGAGCGAGCGTAGCGAGCGAGAAAAATGAATTAGTCTCTTTAGTAACATTTGGTTCATAAATTGGGTGTTATTGTTGCCATCGTTGAAGGTCGGGGACCGTCGGGGCAGGCACAATTGTATTCTAGGCAATGCTAATCCTTTTCTTTTTCAGGGGACGAGCAATTGAAAACAATTAATACAAAATAGGCTAGCAAGCAGCTCGCGCCAGCGAATAGTTTCGAATTTGTTATATCACTTATATTTTCCTATTTTCATTTGTCTTTTCAGGGCCGTATGCGGAATATTTTTCTGGTGGGGGAGGGGGAAAGATGCGTAAAAAGTTTTCGAAGAAACTCAAAAGCGAAAGGAGTGATGAGGGAGTTCGAGCGACCGAACTGGTCATGAGGGTACTTTTGCATTTCAAAAAGTAGAATTGAAGGATTTGGTATAGGCCTACACTACTTGTGAGCTTTGTTAAACATTTTCAGAAAAAAAAATGTACGTTTTCAAAATATCTGGGATCAACTGCCCCCGGTGCGTACGGCCATGGTCTTTTCCCATTTTTTCTTTCCTTTTCTTTTCCTTTTTCTTCCCTTTCTTCTTCTTCCTTTTTCTTCTTCTTCCTTTTTCTTTCCTTTTCCTTTTTCTTTTCTCTTTCTTTCTTTCTTTTCTTGTTTTTTCCGTCAGGGGCACTCTGCCCCCCCTGCCCCCCCCCTCAGGTACGCCAGTGAGCACCACTGAGAAAGAGCAAGTAGATAGTGTAGGAATAGTGATGTGTATCAATTATTCGAAAGCAATTTCCGCCGATCGAGGCCAATATGTAAAGCTAAAATGCAATCCCCAAAACGGAGGAAAAACAGAAAGAAAATGGCCTCCAGTTCCTCAACGATCAGTCATTTTATTATATTGAAAGTGCATTCTATTTCTAATGTTATTATTTAATTTCATTGTGTATGTTGTACGACTTTTATATTACATGTGTGTAAGAATTCATTGAAAACCTAGGGTAGATACAAATTAAAATTCGATTATACAAAGTATATAGAAAATACATGTCGTCTAATATATAATGGTTTCTTTTTAATATATTAATCTCCGCAGATCGTTATTTACCAGGAGCAGCCTTTCATCCTGAAAACAAATCAGGACATTACTTACATTGATTGTTGTTAATCAATATTTTACATCGCTGGAAATGCTCTCATATTACGAAAAAAAGTGAGCAAAAGGTTTATATTCTGTTTTTTCTTCATTAACAATAAAATATGTGTTGTATAGAAAAAAAAGAAGAAAAAAAGGGCCTCCATAGTTTACTACGTCATTATATCATTAAAAAATAAGAATTTAAACATGACAGTGACGAAGCTCGATTCATTTGAAAGCTAATACTAATATCAAATATCACATTTTTAATTAATGAATAGACATGCAATTGAACTGAGAAAAAAAGAAAGAAATAAGGAAATGGCCTTCAAAAAGGAAGACCTACGATAAGAAGAATAAATAAAAGAAAAACATTCAAGATACAAATTAGTTTCACATATATCAATTCAACTTCTTTCATTGATTTTCTGTGGATAATACGTGTTTTAGGTGGTCGGAACATCACCTCCCTGTAGATAAGCTTGCCTACCTCTACATGTGCCCGATGAGAGGGGAGGGTAATAAGGCATACAGCATAGAAATAAACTACTAAGGAAAGGTAACCAGGAACCAAGGTATAATGCAATTATGCAATTCTACCCATGTAGTAGTAATAGTAGTAGTAGTAGTAGTAGTAGTAATAGTAGTAGTAGTAGTATGGATATCCCTGCTCTTCTTTCATGCACAACCCTTCCGCTGCTATCGCGAGTTCAAAAGAGGTCCCAATGTCCGCATAACTAAGCGAGGTATGAGTTCATTAAAAACATGATGTAAAACATTTAGTATAACACACAAAAGCATTTCAATCTAACAGCACGATGTGAAGAAAAGTTAAATGTGCAGATAAATACACAATAAATATGTACAGCAGCAGCCTAAATCAAGCAATCATTTATAAAATTGATGCTTTGCCAAGGCATCCATTTTAAGTTTGCGTCTAAAGGGCAAATAAGATGTAGTCAAGTTACAACCAAGCTATAGGATTACAGACTTTGTAGTCACAGATCGAGGCACTTGCTATATAGCTTGCAATATGCAGACCAAGGTTTGATCTTAAAGGCCATAATGCGTCCATAATGAGTTTTTGCATGGCATGAAGCAACCCTGTCACATTTCTTATTAAAACATTTCAATAATATCAAGTAGTATGATATGAAAAGAAAGGACTTAAAACTAAACAGGTACAATATGGTTTGATAGCTTACATTGCAATAATTCACATGAAGTTACCAAATTTGTTTTTTCTTAATTCTGATCTTGTTACAAACTTCTTTGCTAGCTGCATTGTGTTAGGCCCATCTTACTTTGACTTGTGAATGTGGCAAATTGCACAGAAGTTAAGTCTGGTTTGTGTCATTGTGCTCCTGAACCAGGTTTCCAGGCGTCTCAGTGCCGAGAAACCTCTCACATTCACACGAAGTTACTGGGCAAACTAGCATCAACTTTAGAAGACATTTCACTTCTGGAAAGTTGGCCCTATTAAACCTTTGGAGACATGTTCTGATATTCAGTAGTTGCACCTCCTAGCGATGTTGCTTTGGTTGTATGCAGAAAAATACCAACCTGACAGATGAATCAATGTTTAGATGAGATGTATAGAATAACATTTAATTGATATTGGCTACGTACAGTTAGGTCTCGTTTCAAGTTTACAAATTACAAGATATGATTTGAACATGATGAAGTAGGTCTGATATGCGAAGGGCATGCAGAATAAACCAAGTTCACCGAAGTTATATTCTTTCTCTCTTTAATATCCCTTTTTGGTTAACAACTCTGTCATTATGACAATTACGAACTTCGATTTATTTTCTCATATAAAACATATTTTGAATGACTCAAAACATTAGTATGCCCCATGTCAGTTAGGGGGTTCGTACTTCGTAAATCATTTATATCGAGGCCGTACAAGCACCCAACCTATCGTTGTGGCTGTGGAGACATGCATTTAAATATAATACGTTGGCAAGTGCTGTGCCTAACTAAGGGTTATGAAAAGAATCTAGAGAAAAAAAAAAAAAAAAGCCAAATGTGTTTTTGAGTGACATGAGAATGTGCCTTGTAGAAACTCTTAACCAGTGAGCTCAAATGAAGTCTACAAAAGCCTAAGTTGGGCTTTTGATTATGGGAGTGCCCTATAACCCCGTCTTCCCTTTGTGAAGTTGACTAGTAGTAGCCCCATCTTGCCCCCGAGCTTTAATGACGGTGCGCCCAATAAGGCATTAGTGAAAGTGCTGCGGGTTTTGTCCCCGTTTTGTCATCATTCTCCAGTCATAGGCCTATATGAGAAATGTTGCAAATTGCAAACATATAGGCCTACTATTATATTATGTAGAAGTTAAGCAACAGGTAGCATCCACCTAAAGGTAGCTCCAGGAACAGAACTTATTGCCTATCTATACTAAAACTCGAATAGCAGGTGTATGGCATGCATTGTCGTACGTTAAAGGTACTATGTCCCATTTGCAGGCCAAAAAAAATGAAAAGGTTAAATTCCAACGGCATTTGAAAGACAATACTAATTTAGAACTTCCCTAAAAAAGGGGGCTTGAAAATGTCTTTAAGTGGGAAAATAACGACTATTAGTTGTCGAATCGACTTAAGAGCTATAGAGCCAGTAAGTAATAGTCTGATTTTTCAGACCATTGTACCGAATGGTCGTACGTTTTATGCTGCGCAAAGATTCAATCAGTTTAATTTTGGCCATTACAAGAAGTGGGTTATTGATGTAGACAAATGCTCATGTACCCTTTACAGCTCATTTTGTGTATGTTATTACCAAAGATGAAAAAAGCCAGTCAGTCACTCAATAGTGCCTGACAGTGAAGTCTAGCAAGTAAACGGGTTTCCTTGCATAATTTGAATATTAGGACACTGCTAACGTTTAAATTTCACAGATAGGACATACATGACATATTCATAATTCCTGCAAAGTTCTACAGAATTTGATGTTGGCTGCAAAAGGGACAAAGTATCTTTAAGGCTAACTGTCAAACCAATCTAGTCTCACTACTACTTGCTAAGTTGCTATTGAAGCTGTCTATGTATGCAGACGATTTTTTTGTTGCTCTTTTCGTTCAGAGGTAAAATCGCTTAACTCATTATTTGATATCCGACAATTTGAGAAATGTTCCAGTTTAACTATAAACCTAAGTAAGACAGAAATACTGAAAATTGGATATGTACCAAACGCTGGTTTCAGACACAGCCTGAATTTTGTTAATATTATTAATGTACTTGGTACTTATGTAGTTATGTAGGTATCGAATCATATTCTGCGCAGGTTAAAAAGCAGAAGAAATATTATCATCATTACAAGTCACTTTAAATATGTGGAAAATGAGAAACTTAACTTTATTCGGAAAAATTCAAATTATCAAATCCTTTGGAATATCAAAATTTATGTACATGTTTTCATCTTTGTTATTACCAGACTGGTTCCTAAAGAAAATGGAGAGTATGTTTTTGCAAATATATTTGGAATGGACCTGATAAAATTCGAAGGAATGTAATGATCCAGGATTTGTCAAAGGGAGGAATTAAGATGGTAGATGTTCAGTCATCTGCCATTGCACAACAATTATATTGGATTCAAAGAATAAAAGAAGCCGATAATAAAACAAGGATGGTTTCAAATTCTTAAATATTATATTAAAAAGAACGGTGGTTTGTTCCTGTTTAACTGTAACTATGGTCATAAAATGGTAGACAAAATACATTTCTAAGTTCTATCGAGCTATTTTAGAAAGATGGAATTCTCTCAATGTGAGAAACAGAGAGGATAGTCCGAAATTCTAGATTATTTGGAACAATAGACAATTACAAGTCAATTCAGTTATGATTTTCTTTCGAAAACTTTTCATAAAAAGAATGGTGTTTTTTAGTGACATCCTCACAGAAGGGGGCAATTTAAAGCAACAAGATGACATGAAAAGTTTATTTGAAATAGATGCAAATAATGACTTTAGGATACAGGGAGTGTACTCTTCGTTTTCAAAGATAAATATTCCTAAAATAGTTTATACAAAACCCTTCAAAAACGATATTACTTCCAATATTATTTTACTCCCCGAGTTTATATTTTTGAACAGAATAAAAAGCAAACAATTTTATGATCTGTTGGTTGCAGAGAAATATAAATGCCCAGTCAGTACGTTCAGACTAAAGAATAGATATGATGTTTCAGATAAAGAATTGTTATTGGCTCGTTCAGGTATCATTTCAACTACAATTGATGTAATTTACAGAAAATTTCAGTTCAAGGTATTAAATAATATTCTGAATTTGAATTATAAATTGTATAAAATGAAAGTCATTAGTTCCCCATTATGTTCTTTTTGTGACCTAGAAAATGAAACGATTGACATTTTTTTTTTGGAAATGTACAATAGTACAAGATTTTTGGAATCAGCTCGGAAAAGAGCTGACTATGTTTGATTTCTCGATGTTAACCGAAAAAACGGTAATTCTTGGTATATTGTCGAAGAATTAATAATTGCAAAGAAAACAATTTACCTAAATAGATGCAACTTAGGTAAACCAAATATTTCTAACTTCATTTCCTTATTAATCAAATCGTACAAAATGGAAAGATACATTGCTATACGTAATGAGAAAAAAGCTGCCTATGACAGCAGGTGGCAGGGCATGGCCCAATTGATATCCATTGTCAGATAAGAAAAGAGAGAATTTTGATATATTAATAAGCTGTATAATGTTCAATGCATTATGTAATCAAACGTTCATTTTCACTGGTTTTTGAATCATTTGTCAAATATATCAATGTACCTTGGAGTGACCAAAAATAAAAAGACAATTTCAATACAAAAAAGTTGCTATTGAATTCGAATAAAATGTTATGTAGAAAACTATAAATTAATTACAAAAACTTACCGATTTCTTTGCCATGTTTAGATTTATTTGTGTAACTTTAAAAAAGTCAGGAAGGGAAAAAAAAAGGGGGAAAGGCTTCAAATTGAATATGGTTTGTTGCTTTTCTATGCAGGGAGGTCTAATCCCTCCTGGCCAAACTAGTGCAGATAGGCACTAAGCGCTTTACAGATAAACTATTACCCCGGTCATTGCCCGCACACACTGTGTGCACAATCTCCACCCCCTGGAGAGCATTCCAGCCAGGCGTTACTTGACGCTCAAGAACTGTTTGACCAACAATGACTGTCAATGACTGTCACATCCTACCGGGTACCCATTTGACACCTGGGTGGAGAGTAGCAAGTGCAGGTAAATATCTTGCCAAAGATATTAGTGCCGTGTCGGGATTCCAACTCTCAACCTTCGCATCTCCAGTCGAGCGCCTTAACCCACTCGGCCACGACACTCCCACTTCTATGACTTTCGTCGACTATCAATTGGGTTATTTTTTTTAATAAGATTATCGGCATGGACGATCGCAATGCCAAGTGTATTGTTATGCATAATCTTCAAGAACACATAATTAACCTTAATTAACGTCCACTTACCCTTGATTACTTACCACTTACCCTTGCAGACATAGCTCACGAATCTTGGTCACTGTCTTGTAGGGAAAACCCCGCGATGACACCAAAACCTGGCCGCTGGCGAGAATTCCTAGAAAATAAGGCCTGCTTGTATATTCTGCTACTATATATATATATATACTAGCCCCAACCAGCGTCAGTGATCGAAATTCAATTGGACCGACTGTCAGCCAAGATCAAACTTTTGGAATGTCCGATGTTTTTGGGAGGGGTCATCTTTTATCAATTTCTGATTATTGATAATAATTATAATGGGCCTATGAGTATGATTTATATAATGTTTTGTTTGTATATAGACTCATATAGCTGGGATTTATGCAATATGAAATCCTTTACGGTCAGCATTTTATCATAAACATATGAATAAAATTGGGGATGATTACATAGGACATGCCCCCTCGGTTAAATATTGGGGGATATTCCCCCGATATAATTCCACTGAATCCCCTATCTTTCACAAATAATATTATTTTTTTTTACTTATAGTCCCCCCCCCCGTAAGAAAAAAAAGACATAAAATACCTTTAAAAAGGAAATTTTTCACTGAACTGCAAACCTGCCAAAATGAAATCATTATTTCTCAGCATTGGTAACAAATAGAAACCAGATGAGATCGTGCACGAAATACACGTATTAACAATTTATCATCATTATCCATTTAATGAGCCATGGCATGAACAACGCTATTAATATAATTAATGAAAAACAAATTAATTCTACTATGAATAGGATAAGTAGGTGATTATAAACTGATGAATGCAGTGTTGAGAAAGAGCAAGTAGAATATGGATGTGTACCAATTATTCAAAAACAATTTTCCGCCATTCGAGGCCAAAAAGTGATGCTAAAATGCAAACCCAAAATACAGAGTGGGTGGGAAATAGAAAGAAATGGCCTCCATAGTTTACGACGTCACTATATCATTTATTAAAAAAAATTAAACATGACAATGACGAAGCTCGATTCATCTGAAAGCTATTGCTAATATCAAATATCAATTTTTCATTAATGAATAGACATGCAGTTGAACTGAGAAAAACGAAAGAAAGAAGAAAATGGCCTCATATAAGATGAAGACCCACGAAAAGAAGAAGAAAGAGAAGAAGAAGAAGAAAGAAAGAAAAAGACCAAGATACAAAGTTGTTTCATAAATATCAATTCAACTTCTTTTCATTGGTTTTCTTTGGATTATACGTGGTCAAAATATCACCTCCCTGTAGGTGTGCTCGCCTACCTCAAAATGTGCCCGAGGAGAGGGGAGGGTAATAAGCCATACCGGAAGTGTTGTATATTGAATATAATAAATGTAAAGGGTGAAATAAAGCTTCCTAAAATACAAATTAGTTTCACAAATACTAATTCAACTTCTTTTCATTGATTTTCTTTGAGTATAAGTGTTTTACGTGGTCAAAACATCACCTCCTTGTAGGTGTGCCCGCCTACCTCTACATGTGCCCGAGGAGATGGGAGGGTAATAAGCCATACAGCTGGTGATGTATATTGAATATCATATATGTAAACAGTGGCGTAGATCTGTTGTCAGCCTGGGGGTGATTTACTGACGCGTTAGCGGGAGTC
The DNA here is from genome assembly GCA_037976565.1 of Mesocentrotus franciscanus. Taxonomy (NCBI): domain Eukaryota; kingdom Metazoa; phylum Echinodermata; class Echinoidea; order Camarodonta; family Strongylocentrotidae; genus Mesocentrotus; species Mesocentrotus franciscanus. The sequence continues at coordinate 4,937,740 of CP137686.1, read as the reverse complement.
TGATGAGGATGTGCCCCCCCCCCTTTGAAGCTGTAAACGTTTGACTTTTTAAAACTGGAATCATGCGATTCGGTTTATACTTTTTAGGCAAAATTAAGATACACTCCAAATAGATATTAACCATTCACTAATCTCTTCAAGCAGTATGTTTAATTTTTTAATCACGTTGTATATTATGCCCTGTATTTTAGCTCAAATATTTTAGTGATTGTGCCCGGTGGACGGGTGAAGCAGGCGCTGAATAGAACATATGGGCTTCATACACACAACCACACCAGTGACACCACGAAACGGGAACACTATTACAATAATTACTGAAACTTTGTTTTCAAAACAATCATGTTTACTTCAACATATCTAAACAATTATTTACTACCACATTTATTTGTATTTAGTGTTGCTTTAAATAGCTTTGTAAGCGCAAAAAATCCTTAGAAATAAACTACTAAGGAAAGGTTACCAGGAACCAAGGTATAATGCAATGATACAATTTTTTATACCCATGTCGTAGTAGAAGTAGTAGTATGGATATCCCGCCTCTTCTATCATGCACACCCCTTCCGCTGCTATCACGAGTTAAAAAGTCCCAATGTCCGCATAACTAAGCGAGGTATGAGTTCATTAAAAACATGATGTAAAACATTAAGTATAACCCAGCAAATCATCTCAATCTAACAACACGATGTAAAGAAAAGTTAATGGTGCAGATAAATACACAAGAAAAATGTACAGCGGCAGCCTAAGTCAAGCAATCATTTATAAAACTGGGGCTTTGAAAAGGCATCCATTTTAAGTGTGCGTCTATAGGGCAAATAAGAAGTAGTAAAGTTAGAACCATCTATAGGATTGCAGACTTTGTATTCTCAGAGGCACATGCGATATAGCTTGCAATATGCAGGCCAAGGTTTGATCTTAAAGGCCATCTATACAGCTGTATGCGCCCATAATGAGTTAACGCATAGCATGAAGCAACCCTATCACATGTCTTATTATAAAATCTCAATTATATCAAGTAGTATTATATGAAAAGAAAGTACTTAAAACTGAACAGGTACAATATGGTTTGATAACTTACATTGCAATAATTCACATGAAGTTACCAAATTTGTTTTTTCTTAATTCTGATCTTGTTACAAACTTCTTTGCTAGCTGCATTGTGTTAGGCCCATCTTACTTTGACTTGTGAATGTGGCAAATTGCACAGGGGTTAAGTCTGGTTTGTGTCATTGTGCTCCTGAACCAGGTTTCCAGGCGTCTCAGTGCCGAGAAACCTCTCACATTCACACGAAGTTACTGGGCAAACCAGCATCAACTTCAGAAGACATTTCACTTCTGGAAAGAGGGCCCTAACATTTGGAGACATGTTCTGATATGCAGTAGTTGCACCTCCTAACGATGTTGCTTTGGTTGTATGCAGAAACATACCAACCTGACAGATGAATCAATATTTATTTTTATACAACACCTAAGTAAATCCTTGTCATTTGATTGGAGGATTGTTGGTCACATGATATTCAATAGATATACTATTGCACGGGCGTGCATTTTTGGTACTATTCGCCGTAGTACTATTCAACGAGCGTGCATTTTTGGTTATATGCAGACTGCGTGCCTCTCTGCCCTATCCCATTAGCTGCGCGCATCCAACGTGAAGGCAATCTGAATGTAATCGAGAAGGCCTAGCCTGACCCCAACTTTAATTTATTTTTAATATCATAAGGAGCAAAGCATAATTTGTTGAAATATGTTGTATAAAACAAATAATGAATGTTTTTGATTCTTTCAATAGTGCAAATATTTTCATGAGTTGAAAGATTAACGTTAATTCTATTCAAATTGGCTGACGCCTCGTTGAATAGAACGTTAATCTTTCAACTCATGAAAATAGTCGCACTATTGAACTCATAAGCATTCATTATTTTTATAATATGAGATGTATAGAATAACATTTAATTGATATTGGCTACGTACAGTTAGGTCTTGTTTCAAGTTTACAAATGACAAAATATGACTTGAACATGATTAAGTAGGTCTAATATGCGAAGGGCATGCAGAATAGACCAAGTTTACTGAAGTTATATTCTTTCTCTCTTTAATATCCCTTTTTGGTTAACAACTCTGTCATTATGAAAATTACGGACTTCGATTTATTTTCTCATATAAAACATATTATGAATGACTCTGTACATTAGTATGCCCCATGTCAGTCAGGGGATTCGTACCTCGTAAATCATTTATATCGAGGCATACCTGCACGCAAGCTATCGTTGTGGCTGTGGAGGCATGCATTTTAATATAATACGATGGCAAGTGCTGCGCCTAACTTAGGGTTATGAAAAGAATTTAGAGGAAAAAGGGGGAGCCAAATGCATGTTTTTGAGTGACATGAGAATGTGCCTTGTAGAAAATCTTAACCAGCGAGCTCAAATGGAGTCTACAAATCCTAAGTTAGGCTTTTGATTATGGAAGTGCCCTATAGCCCCGTCCTCCCTTTGTGAAGTTGACTAGCCAGTATCCCCATCTTGCCCCCGAGCTTTAATGACGATGCGCCCAATAAGGCATCAGTGAAATTGCTGCGGGTTTTGTCCCCGTTTTGTCATCATTCTCCAGTCATAGGCCTATATGAGAAATGTTGCAAACTGCAAACATATAGGCCTACTATTATAGTATGTAGAAGTTAAGCAACAGGTAGCATCCACCTAAAGGTAGCACCAGGAACAGAACTTATTGCCTATCTATACTAAAACTCAAATGGCAGGTGTATGGCATGCATTGTCGTACGTTAAGGCTAACTGTCATACCAATCTAGTTTCACTACTACTTGCTAAGTTGCTATTGAATTCGAATTAAATGTTATGTAGAAAACTTTAAATTAATTACAAAAACTTACCGATTTCTTTGCCATGTTTAGATTTATCTGTGTAACTTCAACTAGTGAAAAATCGAGTTTGAGGAGAGTCTTTGCACCAATTCAGTCCAGAGATATAGCTTAAAAGTCATCTGCCGCGCAAACCCCTTTTATGATGTGCATGATCAATCTCCGAGAAGGGGGCTCGGATATGAAAGCGACGCACAATTAAGCTCCATCAGGCACCTCGGAAGAAGGGGTCTTTTGGTTTAAAAAATTGCCTAAAGCAGGGGGGGGGGGTATTTTGGTGACATACTTCCCCCTAAAACGGCTAATTTTCGCAAAATTTCTAACGAAAATGGCCGAAACAAATATAATGTTTATAACAAATGACAGCCTAAATCTGCAAAATTTCTGAGTACTTGCGATGTTTGGGTGACATAAGATGGGTCAGGGCACTCAGGGTCCTGACAGTGAGAAAATTAAAAATAGTCATCAGGTGGCAGTTGCCAGTTTGTAAGAACAAGGGTCTTCAGTGACGGTAGGAAAAAAGATGGTCTTCTTGATAGGAAGTATGTTGCGTTACTTAATTTATGCTGAGTAGCCCCCTCCGGTCAAACTCTAGTTTTGACGAAATCGCTTGTTTTCCTTCAGTATGTCTCCAATAATGTGCATGGCGACTGCGTGGTATAAGAGACTGAAATAACACCATCTTTCTATTTGAGTTATGTTTGATATGTGATACTGTGTGCTTCATAACTTCATAAGTAAAATATAATAAGCTCAATGTATCATAATCGTATTGTCATTAATGTAAACATAAATGTAAAAGCAACAAACCATATCAAATTTGAAGCCAATATTCTGACTCTTTTCTTTTTCGTCCTTGCAGTAATACCTTATCCCTTAAAAACCTTCTTAACTATAATTATTTTATCCTAACTCACTACAAAGGTTACCAAAGCCGTAAATCGGTCTCCATCAGCCCGAAACAAGTACCATGTTTGCAAAGCCATCTCAAACATGAGCAAAACTAACATCTGAAATAATGGGCTAAATAAATTATAGGCCTATTATTCCGCTTTCCGCTTTTTTACATCTACGCTTAATAAATCTACGATGTACTAAGCGCTTTACATATATACTAGTAGTAGTAGTGGTTATTTTACCTGACTGCTAAGAAAGCATGAATGCTCGTTAGTAAGCAACCAGAGGACCGACGGATTAAGGTCCTCACCGAGGGACCTGGTAATGAGGATTAATGCATTGGTTTCGAACCCGGGTCGCCGAATTACGCGACCACTGCTCTACCCACTGAGCTATCGCGCCTCCTCTAAACCATAAAACCCCGGTCATTGGATTTAATACTGTGTGCACAATCTCCACCCCCTGGTAAGCATTCCAGCCAGGCTTGACGCTCAAAAACTTTACAGATATGCTATTAACTCGACGCTGAGACTTGACGCTCAAAATTAACTGCTTGACCAACAATGACGGTCGCATCCTATACCGGGTACCCATTTAACACCTGGGTGGAGAGTAGCAAGTGCAGGTAATATCTTGCCAAAGGATATTAGTGCTGTGTCGGGATTCGAACCCTCGACCTTCGCATCTCCAGTCAAGCGCCTTAAACCACTCGGCCACGACATTCCTACTTCTATGACTTTTCGTCGACTATCAAGTAGGTTATTTTTTTAATAAGACTAACGGCATGGACGATCGCATTGCCACGTGTATTGTTATGCATAATCTTCCAGAGATTAGCCTTAATTAATTACCACTTACCCTTGCAGACATAGCTCACAAATCTTGGTCACTGTCTTCTAGGGAAAACCCCGCGATGACACCCAAACCTGGCCGGTGGCGAGAATTCCTGGAAAATAAGGCCTGCTTGTATATTCTACTGCTACTGTACTAGCCCCAACCAGCGTCAGCGATCGAAATTCAATTGGTCATGACTGACTGTCAGCTAAGCTCAAAATTTTGGAATGTACGATTTTTGGAGGAGGGGTCGGCTTTTATCAATTTCTGTTTATTGATATTTATTATAACATTTGGGAATGGGCCTATGATTTATATATTGTTATTTTTGTGTCTAGACTCATATAGCTTGGAGTAATGCAATATGAAAGCCTTTCCGGTGAGCATTTTATCAAAAACATATGCATTACATTGGAAGGATAAGTACATAGGCCATCCCACTTGGTCAAATATTGGGGGGGATATATCCCACCCCCCCCCCACCCCCAAAGGATCTGCGCCTGTGGATGTAAAGGATAAAATAAAGCTTCTTAAGAGACAAATGAGTTTCACAAATATAAACTCAACTTCTTTTCATTGATTTTCTTTGAGTATACGTGTTATACGTATTCAAAACATCACCTCCCTGTAGGTGTGCCCGCCTACCTCTACATGTGCCCGAGGAGAGGGGAGGATAATAAGGCATATAGCAAGGCATAATTATTGCAATATCGACTATCCGAGAGATAAAGGATGAAATATTTTAAAAGCATTTCCGGACGTTTTATTTTTAAAGCTCCACAAAGCTGAAGGTACATCAATAGAGTTATTTCTAGATGTGTCCTGGATTAATTAGCTTGGTGATTTTACAAGCACATTCAAGCAGCAGTATAAAATGACTTGGTATCAGTTTTTATTAAATATAAATTGTATAATGTTGATTACTGGTAGGTTAAAATTCCAACAAGTTTCCCACTCCATGTAATATACAACAATACAGTGTAAGAAGGTATGATTTAAACCTGTATTGCATAGATGTACTTTTAGGCTAAATGATTTTTTTCTTCTTCATCAGTATCGGAAATGCCTGTATACATGCCTCATGTAGGAATGGGCCTTATGCTTTTTTTTGGGGGTGGGGAGGGGTGAAGTATATTGTACATTTGTATGTACTGGCAATCCTAGCCTCATTTTACTTCTTCTTTTGTATGGACTAGGTACGAGCACCATGGCAAAATGTTCTCAAAAAACAATAGTGTCGCAACAGAGTATTGTGATGGAAAAGTGGGTATCTTGTTTGTTTTGTTTTGTTTGATTGGTTTTATTTCTGCGTTCAAAAGGATACAAATTCAAACTCAAATTACAAAAATTCAAACAATAACAAATACAATGAATAACATGTTTACAAAATTAATTAAATAGAAGGTCATGTACAATTATATCATACAATAAACATGTACGAAGCATACACAAAAGATAACAAATACATAGTAAACATTTTTCAATAAATTAGAGAGGTAATTTAGAACGCAGGAGACCACCATCGTGAGTGGTTAGGCTGGAGATGGATGGTGGCCTCATAAAAAAAAATTGGCGACATAACTCTCTTGGGAAAACTGAGTGATCAAGTGGGTGCAGTGCAAGTGCAGGTGTGGGTGCAGAAAGTAGTTGCATGCTAAAGTATAAAATAAGTCACGGATTTATACTAATTTAAAGAGTGGGGAGCGTATGATTGTATTATTTGTCGCTTAAGTGTAGCTTTTAAGGAGTAGACAGTTATCTTATACCATGGTCACATCTAACTGTACAATTCTCTGCGTCTGGTCCATGGCAGATTTTGCAGAATACCCCTATAGTGATATTACATGCCTTTATATGCTCGGCATTGGTCAAAATTTCATGACATTTAAAAATATGACTTTTCAAATTTAAACATTTGCATTTTGTTGCAAATGAGTGATTGATTGGTTGCTTTTATTCATATTCTGGTTATTGTTATCTTACTTTTACACTCAATTATCTATGTTACACTATAATTGTGAAATTTGTTTTCCAATGTACAAGAAAATTGAGAATGATCCTATCTGTTTGGATTGAAATCAATAAAGTTTGAATTTGAATTTGAATTTGAATTTGAATTTGAAATATTCAATGCAAAAATAAAAAAGCATAATACATTTTACAAACATTGACATATCTTAAGGTAATACATGTATGGACATAAGTAATTGTGAATCATAGTAATTATTAACATGAAAGAATGTTCTGTAAATTTTCAAGATAGCTTTCCTGTCGACTTTGCAATTGCTTACAGTGAGATGAAATTAAAATGTATATGTCACACCTAGAAAAAAAGAGAATCCATTGTGATGGTTGTGCATTATGTCTTGAAACCAAATAATGCTATGCGGTTGGAAGAAGGTAGCAAAGAGGAACTTTTTCCAAACGAAAGTTTGTTTTGTTTGCTTATGGGTTCATAGCTGCATGTTCGATGAACTTCTAATGGCTTCCTGTAAAGAACTTTGGAAATGTAAATACCGAAAATACACTCTTAAGAAATACGACCTAGCGATAGAGAGAGTTTGGTTAATGCTCATCAATGTACTCTTATTACCGACATTATGCCCCGGGATTTATTATATTACATAATTTATGTAGGCAAACAGTGTAAATCGATATATTGTATAATCGTCAAAGTATTGTATTTTTAATCCTTTCCAGTGAATCCACTATCTTTCACAAATAATATTCATTTGTTTTACTTATAGCTACCCCGTAAGAAAAAAAAAGGAAGATATAAAATACCTTTAAAGGGGGAATTTTTCACTGAACTGCAAACCTGCCAAAATGAAATCATTATTTCTCAACATTGGTTACAAATAGAAACGAGATGAGAAAGAATGAACGCCATGGCGACCAGAAGTGCAATGAATCGTGCACGACATAAACATATCATAATTATCCATTCGTTTAGCCATGGCATGGACACCGCTATAAGTATAATTGTTGAAACCCAAATTTAATTCTACTATGAATAGGATAAGTAGGTAATCATAAACTGATGAATGCAGTGTTGAGAAAGAGCAAGTAGATAATAATATAAGAAAAGTGATGTGTATCAATTATTCAAATACAATTTTCGCCAATCGGGGCCAATATGTAATGCTAAAATGCAACCCCAAAACAGAGGTGAAAAAATAGAAAGAAAATGGCCTCCATAGTTTACCACGTCACTTTATTATTCATTTTCTTTTTAAACATGACAATGACGAAGCTCGATTCATCTGATTCAAATTTGTCATTAATAAATAGACATGCAATTGAACTGAGAAAAAAGAAAGGAAAAAGAAAATGGCCTCCAATAAGAGGAAGACCCATGAGAAGAAGAAGAAAAGAAGAAGAAGAAGAAAGAAAAAAAAGAAGACCAAGGGTATTAAAAAGGAGAATATGTTAAATAAAATAAGACCAGATCATGCATGATACATAGATAAAGAATAAAAGAGAGGGCGAAAGTGGGAGAGCATATAGATGGGAGGGAGATGACGAGAGGGAATTCGAAAGAGGGGGGGGGGAGGGATTCGTTGGTGGAAGAGTAAGAGAGACACGGAGACAGACATACGGAGAGAGAGGGGGAGAGACAGACAGAAAGAGAGAAGGCAGAGAGAAAGGGGGACAGATAGACAGAGACAATGAGACAGAGAGAGAAAGAGAGAGGGGAGAGAGAAAGGGGGACAGATTGACAGAGACAATGAGACAGAGAGAGAAACAGAGAGGGGAGAGAGAACCAGGGAGATAAGATATGGATAGAGACAGTACATAGAAATATCATGGTAGGCCTAACATTTTGAATTTCACCTCCTGTAAAGTTCTTAGGTTGATGTTAATCCAGCTGTTTTTTGAACCAGACTATATCACTACGCCCAACCCCCCAATCTTGCCCACTGTTCCTTATTAATTAAACCCCTTAAAACGAAGTAGGTAATAAACACTCCTTTTGTATCCCTTAACCCCCTTCCTGGACCCCTCCCCACCCCTAGCCCCTAATCTTCCAGGCTACATGACTATGCCTTCCCTCTTTTCATCACCCTTAAACAATACTGCCCTCTGTTCATTAATAATAAAACCCTTAAAACAAGTAGGTAATATACACTCCTTTATATCCCCTACCCCGACCCCCTCCCGAGCCCCTAATCATCCAGACTACATCACTACGCCCAACCCCCAATCTTGCCCACTGTTCCTTATTAATTAAACCCCTTAAAACGAAGTAGGTAATAAACACTCCTTTTTATCCCCTTAACGCCCCTTCCCGGACACCTCCCCCACCACCCCCACCACTCTAGCCCCTAATCATCCAGGCTACATGACTATGCCTTCCTCTTTTCATCACCCTTAAACAATACTGCCCTCTGTTCATTAATAATAAAACCCCTTAGATTCAATAACCAGTGTGTCACTTTAAAATCCGCCTGTGCGCGCCCATGTGCACGGCCGTATGACACAACGTATGTATTATATGCATGTAGAGCTGTTAACTGAAGTTAGAAACCCAAAATAATAAAACACACTAAAGTATAGGATAACCGAACTCGCCCATGTGCACGGCCGTATGACACAACGTATGTATTATATGCATGTAGAGCTGTTAACTGAAGTTAGAAACCCAAAATAATAAAACACACTAAAGTATAGGATAACCGAACTTTCAACTTTGTTTGGGTGACATTTCCGAGCATCCGAATGCTTCCGAAGACGTTGCTTCCAAGACCTATGATGCCGAAGATGACGTTCTGTGTGACGTCACAGGTCTACTAAATAAAATAATAAAATTCACTTTTTGGCTCAGATATATACTGTTTCGTATGTTTTTCAGCGTTTTAACCCTCTTGAAACCATTCTAAGGCGTTCCATGCGATACAATGTCAAAATGTTGGCTACAACATACATATCTGGGGCATTTTAGGTCATTACCTGGTATTTTACTACGACAGTAATTAAGAGTGTTCCGTTAAAGCCCTAGTCGTGTGGTGCGCCACCTACCGGTGGTTCCGGGAACATTGCGTCAAGTTGAGTATTATAATTCATGTTTGCGAGTGCATTAGTGAATATACACTGCGCACACGTTCAGTCGCAATGTGATGTAACCGAGACTTGTCGAGTTCATGAGATATTTCAAAAATCCATTTTGGAGGAAGAATTTGGATGTGAAACTTGCCTAGCCCGATCATAATAATCCAAACACGTCGGGCCATGTGGTTGTACAGCAGCACATCTTTGCTTTTCTTCTTAGTTCATCTAGGAGGTGGACCAACCGTAAAAGCTAGTCACCCCTTAAACTAGTCCAGCTCTTAAACTAGTCCAACTGGACAGATCACACTAGTCAAGCGTGCTGGACTAATACAAAACTAAGGTCCAGCAGGCCCGACTAGTTTGGAATGCAGCTTTAGGCTAAGCCAGCAGTCTTGACTAACCTGCCCGACTAGTTTATAGGGTTAGTCCATGCCGCCTTCGCCTGACTAGTTTAGGTTTTCAGTGTAGTTTGCAGGCACAATCTCGTGTCAGTCTGAACTTTGAGACTATAATTATACTGTATGGCATACGCCATGTTATGTACTGTAGCTGCTCTTGACAAAGCCAGAGACTGACGGAGTCATAGGCCCGAATTCACAAAGGAGGTTTGTCGACAAACCTAGGTTTATGTGCGTCATATGACGCGTTTTGCCGGGGCGTTTTGACGCGTTTCAGACCAAGGTTTGTCTGAACCTTGGTGTGAAACGCATCGAAACGCGTCATATGACGCACACAAACCTAGGTTTGTCGACAAACCTCTTTTTCTGAATTTGGGCCATAGGCTCCGGGCATAGGCTACGCTCATGGCCTTATGGAAATTTACGTTAAGTGTCAGTCTGTGCTTACTAGTTACTAGCTTTGGACACGCAGGTGCAGAAAATGAGTGGTGAGTTGTGATCAAAGCATTACCTACTCAATTTTTGACATCTTAGTGTCTTATGATAATTTATGTAAAGCATGTACATGTACATATATATTTAAGATGAAAAAGAAAGAGAATAAATAAAACAAATTTAGTGATATTTCGCCCATAGGCCTAAGGCTTTCTTAAGTTTTAATGATACTACGTTGAACATACATCTTAATGTGCACGCAGTTGTATTGACAACAAGACAGTACGAAGCAATAGATTAGGAAGAGAGAGACAGATTGAGAGGGGAAAGGAAAGAACAGTGTTTCTTTTTCATCTTACATCCAGTCTCCATTGCAGAACCTTTTCATGATCATTTTTTTATATAAACATGTATATATTCAATTCAATTCAAAACTCTTGTATATCCCAGTTATATTTCAAAGTGATGCTAATGTGAAGCCATAGAGCAAACCTAGTTGATGTTTATGAAGAAAAAGAAAATATGGTTGACTCTACAAAAGATTATTGAACACTTTCAAAACGTCTTTTATATCTGCTTGTGATGATCTGGACATCAGCTACATGTATTTTGATGATTATAATAAATGCGTTGGTATATCAAAATGATGTTGCTTATGACAAGTTTCTTTGTAAAAGTTTGGTGATGCTTATCAAACATATTTATGAATTATGTAATTTTATTTTGTTTTAATTTCAGATACAATTTATCATTTCAATAATAAAGGCAAGAAATACAAACATTTGTTCATGACTTGGCAGGTCTCTTAAGACCCACCCCCTTTTTTTCTTCAGGTTTTTATGAAAGCACTACCCCTTTCATGTGGACTTGTTGAGCTTAAAGCTTAATTATATTTGACAGGAAACATGGAAACGAACCACATTTTTGTGCAAAATTTAATAATTAGTCTAGCACATCTGCAGGGAAGATATAGTTGACCGATTAATTAGACGTTATTATGCAAAGAAAATCAATGAAAAGAAGTTGAATTGATATTTGTGACAGTCATTCGGATCTTAGGAAGCTTTATTTCATCCTTTACATCTATGATATTCAATATACAACACTGGCTGTATGGCTTATTATCACCCCCTTCCTCGGGCACATGTAGAGGTAGGCGGGCACACCTACAGGGAGGTGATGTTTTGACAATTAAAACACGTATATATACTCAAAAGAAAATCAATGAAAAGAAGTTGAATTAATATTTGTGAAACTCATTTGTATATTAGGAAGCTTTATTATTTTATCTTTTACATCTAGGATATTCACTATATTGTATACAATGCACTAGCTGTATTCCTTATAATTCCCTCCCCTCCCCTCGGGTACATGTAGAGGTAAGCAGGCAGGCACACCTTCAGGGATGTTTTTTGACCGGCGACCGAGTTGACCACGTGCTCTTTTGAGTACAAAAACGACAATAACAATCGCCAAATTTGTATAAACACGTTATTAAAACAAAAACTCTATAAATATACCTAACACTGAAACACTCGAATAACCACAGACAATACACCTGTAATATGGTCAAATTTTGCCCCTGATTTAACTGCGCCACTGTGCTGCAGGTGCCACCTTCATTCTAGTCCAGAATCTGGCCTATTTAATTTTGATCTCCACCACACCAACGCAACATTCCCCTACTTACTTGCTACCAGCCGAAGATGGCGTTATCATTACATTATAGGATGCCCGGCAAAAAATCAGGCTGTGCTGGTGAGCATAATTATGAGTTTGTTGATAACGCCATCTTCGGCTGCTTGAATCATGTGTGTAGGGAAGATTCTGGACTACCTTCATACAAGACCTCAATCTGCACGTACGTACGTACGCGCGAGGTCAAGAACATAAATATTCATGAAACCGTCATGTCGTCATTAACATGCATATTCATGAGCTCCTTGTAGATGTGCCCAATTAGAGGCTACCTTTAGGGTATCAGGATCTTACACATAACCGCCCCCCCCCCCTCCCCAACCCGTTTCCCCCCAACCCGTTTCCCGCCACAATATACTAAATCAGTTTCAAAGAAAAAATAAATATACCTCAAAGATTATGCATAATTAAACTGGGAGCCAAAATCAGTTTAAAATTAGCGTCATTTAAGAGTAATTGGTATGGTTGGATGAAACTCCTGCGAATCGAGGAATAGCAATTAAGAATCTGCATTCAAAGCGATTCTAGTATTTTACAAAAATTATAATTGTACTGTGAATCAGGCTATTGCTATGTCTGTAAGTTACATCGACACGCTAACGCTCATTATAGCCTTCTGGCCAAAAAATATTGGCGGTTTTATGGTTTTTGTAATTTTTATATCTCATCTTTATTAGGTTGTGGTGTAATTTTCTCAATATTGAGCCATAGCTATATCTCCTCCTTCCTGATGCTTTTAGTAATGATAATCTTTGTTTAATAATTTCATTGTCAATAATTTTCTTTTGAAAACCGCTATCATTGACATGTTTAGGTATGATACGTCTCAATGATTTCCACATTGCATTTAATTTACCTTCATAATTCAAAATGCTTTCCGAAACATATTGAATTGAATTGAATTGATTCGGTTTTATTGCAATAAAAGAACATGCAGCTGGAAAGCTGAAATTGCTCAACTTTTTACAAAGTCAATGTACAACACAATAACCGATCAAAATATGAGTGACTAAGACGCACGACCATAAATCATGCATAATGAAACTATATAAAACTCTCAAATATTTTATACAAATCAAAAACATTAAAAACTTTTGTGTCATCAAAGGTAAGAGGGAAAGGAGAGAGAGAGACGGAACTAGAAAGAGGAAGATAAGGGAGAAGAAGAAAGAAAAAATAGTTGATCAGAGAATATGCGAAAGATTGGAGGAGAGGGGGTAGAGAAAAACAGTAGAAAATGAAAAATAGAACGAGAGGCGAATGAGGACCATTAATATTTATGTGGTACAGTCTTAAGGTATGTTTTCATTCCAAACAGGAAAAAAGGAATGCAAGTCTCTGCCAAGTGCACCTGAAGTTGAAGTATATATACAAAATTAAAAAATAAACACTTTGAACACATAATATATTTAACGTCATTTTTAAATTTGTTAACGTCAAAAGAGCAAAGCTATGCCAATCCCGAAACACATCCAAGTTCAATGCTTATTATTTTGTAACTCCAAAGGACAATATGAAGATTTTGAAAAAAATAGCACGGATTGTAACATCCTAAAAGTACATGGATAACATTATCAAAGAGACATTCCACGAGGTAAAGTAGTATGAGTATATTACACTGAAGAAGAAAAAAAGCAAAACAAAATCAAAGCTATTAGAGGATAGGTGCAATATGTCAACAACGCATTAAAGAGTATCTACAAGTAAGTAAGGAATTGACAATACACCAATACGCAATAAACTTGCATGTACATGTAGTGACACACAGTCAATATAAGCTTATAAGAAGAACAAAAATGAAAAATGTGATGTCACTATCGACATTCAAAGTATAGATAAATCATGCATCTTATAAACAAATAGAGAGGAAAAAATACGAATAGAAGAAGAGAGGGGGAGAGGGAGGACAAGAATAAAAAGAGGATAATATAGTAGAAAAAGATAGAAGAACAGGGAATATCCATTATAAATATATTTGCATAATAACGTGAACTGCATTATAGATTATTGCAGATCATTGCATATTTACGTGAAATCTCACAGAAAGTTTTTTTAAAAGCATAAAAAGTGAGAGAGATGATATTAATGATAAATAGTTGATATAGCTGCATTACAATGAAGTATTCAACATGATTGACAGAGAAGAGATAGTTGATAGACTGTATCTCTATCTCTTTTTTTAAGATTCCCTAATCATTGATGTGACAGCATTTATTAGTTTTGTATACATCACCCAGTCATTCGATGACCCTGATCCTTTAGCTTTTCTTTTCATTCGATCTCTTTCTCGCATTTTACATAAAATTTCATTATTCATCCATGGTGTATCTTTATGACGATTTTTTTTTCTTCTTCTTAATGGGGAATGTTTATTTAAGACTAAATTGAACTTAGAGCTCCATTTTTCAAAAGCACTGATTGGATCAGGGTCAGAAAGCACATCATCCCAATGAACTTTACAGAGATCCAATTTAAATTGAGCTAAATCAAATCTTTTCGGATGACGACTAGTATGTACTTATGTTGTGTTGTAATGGTTCTTACTCTACCAAGATTACATACTGTCATAAAATGATCGCTCAAGCTCAGTGGGATGACGTCACTGAAAGAAACTTGTTCATGATTAGAAGAATAAAACACAGGTTACTCTTGTTGGCTAATTTATGTATTGTTTCAAATCGTATTCTTCACTTAAACGCTTCAAAGTTTTCGTTTGACTTGACATAGGTCTTTTTAATAAATCACAATTGAGATCCCCAAAGATAATAAATTCTTTCGAGGATCATGACTCTAACAGAGTTTCAAATTTCTCAAAGTGTGCACTATGGGAAGTTGGTGGTCTGTACCAATGAACTATTAAAGGTAATGCAAAGTTTTGGGAAATTTGAAAATTGGATGGATAGTAATTCTTTAAATTGTTGATATAGGCCTATTTGGATGCCCCTGTGGATGTACTATAAGGACTAGAAAATTCAGCCCCTAAAACACTTCTGCTTTCGAGAAAATTGAACAATCAAAATTTACCGGTGCTCCCGGTAAATTTCAAATATTGCAAATAGCGCCTAAGGCCATTCCATGGTAGCTGCGACCATGAAAGTCTCAGAATATGCAGTTCTGATATATTATTTCCAAACGGGAATAGCAAATCGGTCGATTGTAGTCAAGAAACATCGTTTTGAAGCTAAAGTAATATCAGTCTTGAGAGGGAGCTATACAACATAAAGAGTTTATTATTTACAATTTCATCACTTTAGACTCGATTTCAACCGCGACAACGATCATTGAATATTGTAAAATCGCATATGCTTCCAATATGTTCATTTTAACCAAATTCATGACCCCATACCAAAAAGCACATTAATTCCAAACCATCAACAAATAATTCATTTTTTTATACTGAACGGTACGGTGTCTTTAATATAAGTTATAATTCCACCACCATTTTTATTTCTATCTAATCTCACACTTTTATAACCTGATATAGATATTTCAGGGTTAGAAATAAAACCATCTAATCGAGTTTCACATAAAGAAAAAATATGCATGTAAGATGTGGTTAAAATATTACGAAATTCTTCATCAGAAAGCAAACATTTAAATGGCAAATATTAATACCAGAGAGTGAATTCCGCTTTTCAAAACTTTTTTTCTACACTTTTATATTTATATGCATAAGAATTTCGAGAACAAATATCAGGTTCATCGACGTATTGAGGGAGTTCTTTAAGGATACAAACATCACACATCCAATTGGCATCAGAGTTAAAAGTATCAGTAGATGCACGTGAACATCTCAGATGAGCTCATTTATTACAGTGTACACATAATAAGGCGTTATGATATTTCACTTTCACTTCTCTCCGGCAACCTAAACATGAAAATATATAGCGCACAATATTTAAACAAGTCTCTTTCCATGTTGCCTAGATTTATGAGACGTTTGTTATCAGGAGCGGTTTTAAGAGTAAAACGTGAGGTTTTGAGGGGGCTTGGGGTTCTTGCTTTCATTTTCTATGGCTGTGCCTCGCGATTTTGGGGGTGAGCTCGAAACGCTACTAGTTATTATGTGTCCCGAATTAGATTTTTCTATCAATTATTAAATTTGAATGTTCTTCATGATTTTCTTTTCTTATTGATAAACCATTTAATGATTAACAATATTAAGGTATTCAGATGATAAGGTCCCCGAATCATGTGTGAATGCATGGTAAGACAGATGCTAGGAGATTTACATATTTAATTCTATCGTATTCAGCCAAATTGTATGTATCAAAGTAGTATAAATCATTGTCTACAACTCTACATGGAGGAAAGTACATGTATGTCGAATAATTCTCTCCTATTCCAGGGTAAAAATATACTTCATTACTGAATTTGATGGGGAAAGTGTTCCCCATCCCCCTCAAAAAGATCGTGTCCAATCCTGCCACCTCACAACTCACCCTTTTAATCACTGGGAGTTTACAGGGGGAGGGGCACAACCGACGAGTGCCCCATTGCCCCTTATAAAAACCAATGTAGCATACCGTAACAACACACCAAAAATGTGCTATTTCAATTTTTGACCCAGAAGGCACCCATTACTTTGTTGTTGTTTTTGTTGTTGTTGATGTTGTTGCTTGTCAGAGATTTTTTTTTAAGTGTACCCCCCCCCCCTCCCTCCCTCCCTCCGTATCTGACTTACAAAATATACATGGATGCCTTGTGGGTCGTCGTTCTATCGTGAACTGTTGTTAGTCAATGTCGATCTACTGGTATAACCCCTTCTAGAGCCACACTCAGAGTTAGGCCAGCTTGATTTCACTTGGTCACAACATGACGTATATTCCTGTTTTGTTTTGTGCTTTCCCCAGCAAAGCAATATTCGCCATAACTCGAACAGGGTTGGCCAAACTCTCCAATTCAATGGTTCAATTATTATTATGTACATACATCTTTGGTGAACATAATTATACGTTGCGTCATTATCAAAGAATTGTAGAAAATATAATCATTCTTAATTACATCTTAATTTGAGAAAAATATAATCATTCTTAATTACATCTTAATTTGAGAAAAATATAATCATTCTTAATTACATCTTAATTTGAGAAAAAGTGGATGAAGCTATAAAAGAAGCAGAGGTTGTGAAGCTATAGGTCCCCTTTTAAGAAAAAAACAACCCAACTTATATTCAAGAATGAAAAAAAGGGGCAAAATAACAAGTTAGTGCAAGGACAGAGAGGGAAAAGTGGAGAGAATAGGATAGACAAAGAAGAAGGAGAAGGAGAAAAGGTGAAAGAACAGGAAGGAGGAGGGGAAGAGAGAGAAAGAAAGAGAGAGCGAGCTAGAGGGGAAAAGGAAGAGAATACTATGCAAGTACTTTAAACAACTATGAAGCTTTTACAAACACGAACAAACGAAAAAGAATAAATTGTCGTGCAGGCTTTTTTTTATAATTCTCGTAAAATATGATTGACAACATGGAATAACATTTCAGCAGCAGCATCTTGCAGGTCAGCGAAATCAAGCACACAATCGATGGCCGATATAAACATTATCTGTATTAGATTCTTTGGAAATGGTTACCATGGGTACTAAATGCGGTCGTCATGACCACAATTTCAGCTATAGAGCAATTTATTGACAATCACAGCAGCAAAACCTCATTCCGTATCTTACACTGTAATGCGAGAAGCCTCAATAAAAACTTTGAATTTATTGAAACTCTCCTATAGTATACACCCTAAATAATTTTCCCTTCTCAGTAATAACCATCTCCGAGACATGGCTGAATAAAAAATTCCCCTCCTTTATTTAATTTTGAACATTATACCATGATTCGAGCAGATCGTGCATCAGGAAGAAAAACTGGGGTTTGCTTTGTATATTTATGACGAGTTCAATTTTAAACCAAGAGTGAATGTTCACATTGAAGGAATCGCATCAACTTTTATCGATATTGAAAATAATAAGGGCAAAAATATAGTGATCGGTGCAATAGATAGACCTCCCAACAACCACCTTGAATCATTTTATGACAGTTTAGAAACATGCTTGAATATACTATCTCAAGAAAATAAGGAAGTATACTTAATAGGTGATTTTAATGTAGACATATTGCCTTCCCTACAAGACAACAATGTTTCAACTCTTCTTAATTTATCATTTTCCCATGCATTACATCCACTAATCAATCAACCAACTAGAATAAATGCATCTTCCGCTACTTTAATCGATAATTCTCTTTAACTCTTCAGCACAGCTATCACCGTTTATAGCTTTATTTAACATCTCCTCCTGTCATTTTCTCATACATCTTTTTCACTCCCATCCCCAACATCATTATTTTTTTGGTAGGAAACGTTAATTTTATAAAGTGTTACCGCGCCTTCAAGCTTAGCTTATGTGGCAATCTTCTTCATGATTATCTTATGTTAGTATTACAATGTAGGTTTTTAAAGGTACTATGTCCCAATTGCAGGCCCAAAAAATGAAAAGGTTAAATTCCAACGGCATTTAAAAAAAAAAGGGGGCTTGAAAATGTCTTTAAGTGGGAAAATGACGACTATTAGTTGTCAAATAGACTTAGGAGCTATAGAGCCAGTAAGTAATAGTCTGATTTTTCAGACCATTGTACCGAATGGTCGTACGTTTTATGCTGCGCAAAGATTCAATCAGTTTAATTTTGGCCATTACAAGAAGTGGGTTATTGATGTAGACAAATGCTCATGTACCCTTTACAGCTCGTGTTATGTATGTTATTACCAAAGATGAAAAAAGCCAGTCAGTCACTCAATAGTGTATGACAGTAAAGTCTAGCAAGTAAACTGGTTTCCTTGCATAATTTGAATATATTAGGACACTGCTAACGTTTAAATTTCAAAGATAGGACATACATGACATATTCATAATTCCTGCAAAGTTCTACAGAATTTGATTTTGGCTGCAAAAGAGACATAGTATCTTTAACGTTGATGATGTATTAATTATATAATTTGTTTATCACTATGATTTATGTTGTAATTAGTTTGTAATTTTGGAAAAAGACCGTGAAGAAAAAAAATAAAAAATAAAAAATAACAGCAACATATGAAAAGATACACCCGTATACGTGTTCTGATTAAAAACGTCCCGTGCGGAATCCAAATCCAACTTGGGTTCCTTGGGTGCCGTTTTATGTTATTCTTTATTTTCTTCGTATACTCCTCATCCGTTGCCCATTAGAATGTCGGTTGAAGTTTTTTAAAGGTTACTTTTATAAATTCTATCCGCACAGTAACACAAACTATTTGTAGGTGGTTGGTACAATTTATAGTAGATAAAATAATCTCCCACAGGACAAATGGGTACATTATTATTATTATTATTATTATTATTATTATTATTATTATTATTATTATTATTATTATTATTATTACTACTTATGTTATTATTATTATTATTATTATTATTATTATTATTATTATTATTATTATCATTATAATTATTATGTACATACTGCGCTTTTCCCAGAACTACCCAAAGCGCTTACAACAATAAGAATCCTACAAAAAAATGAAAGTGAAAACTTACAGAATCCTAAAAATCTGGATTACAAAAAAAGAAATGTTTAAAGTCCCTTGAAGAGAAGGTTGGACTTCTCTAAGTTGAAACAAAATAATTAATGAGCTTCTTTCCTTTTTGTATAAATGGGGAAGAAGATCTTGTAATTCTACAACCACCTTTATGAAGGTCGTTCCTGAATAACACTGAACCAATCATCTGTTTTATACCGCGTTTCTTAAGAGCTAAAAAGGGTGATATAATAATGGACCTATAGTTCCCTGCGGAAAAAACAACACTTTCCCTTTCACGCTCAAGCTGAATCCCATTTTCTTTATCCTTGTTCATCACAGAAGAGAGATAATCACCCTTAGAACTCATTATTTCCATGCATTGTTAGGGTGTAGCAATTAAGCTTCTTCAACAGGCGTATTGGCGCAGTTACCATGGTAACGGGATAAACGTATAATTTGATCTCGTGAGTAATGCAACATGTGTTTCGACCTGATGCTGTAATTTTTACAGTGAATATTAAAGGGAGTTACATCGATTTACAGATAATTTGATTTGATTGCATATATTCCGTATCAAAACACAGAAAATGCATCAAACTTGTCAAATCTATTCAATACATGGCAGTAATCCAATGATCACTAACATACTAGTGCGATGCAACAGTAAATACATGTACTTCTAAATCTGAATATCAACAACGCTCCGTAAACTTACAAAATACAGAATCGCACGTAGATAAAACTTAGATATTATATGCCCTATACGATAGTGCACAAAAACAAGGATTTAGGGTATTTGCGACCGACTTCTTAAACTATAAATTCTTTAAATACTGTAGAAATTAAGAAGTTTTATTGATATATGCAGTAGAACAATGAGGGTATAAGGCATCTGGAATTATCGGGGCGGGTCTGTTCTTCACATATTCGTTCTATCTGCAATATCATTGGTGTTCAAAGACTTTAAAGATATTTGAAAAGATTTTGCCATTTATAGCCTACAGCTCGAAGTAGTATTTCATTTCATTTTTTTTCTTCATTTTTGTTTTTATCAGTTACATTCTTCAAAATTATTTTAAATAACTGAAGCGATCTAGATCATTCCTTCCCCCAAAAAAGGTCGGTGAATCATGTCAATAAATAATTATAATTATAGATATAAAATGCAAGTGACCGTGTTCCTTTAAAACCTTGCAATTTGTTCAATTAGCATAGACGTCAGTAAAATAAGCAGTATTGCCTTTACAATAGATACGCATTTTTATTGGGGACGGCGAAAACAAAAAGAATATCTCACAACACTGGAGTAGCAAAGCACAAAGTACAAGCGATATCATCTTACGATTTACGGGCGAGGGAGAAGTTCGCGCTCTTTCCGAACAGTAAATCTCTTGTAAATACAGATTCGATTAATCGTTAGTCGAGAACAGTGGCCCTTTATTTGCTTTTTTGCATGCTGTTCTTGGGCTCCAAATGGATCATTTTGATACTTGATTGGACTCGCCATCAGCCACTTTATGAACGTCGAGTGATTTTAATCATTGTTTACTTTTCTGTAGAGATATGATGATTTAAGCAAACATTGCTTGCTACTTCAAAAAGGGCATATCAGGAAGGGTAGGTAAGTCCGCTTTGAATGACAATTTTAATTTCAATTTTAAATTTAGCCTAGATCGAATGGAGGTGGAGGAATTGATGTACAATTCGAGGCGGAGAGCAAGTTCTGAAGTTATACATAATGTTGGTTGCTAAAAAAATATCGAAGAGGTCTAATTAGAAGCCCTAAAACAAAAAAGTACCATAGTGCTCATAAAGGAGAAACTGTTTCATTCTGTAGCCAAAGTACGGAAAACTTAAACGCGCAGTGAGAAGGCAATTTGTTAAAATCGCCAAGGCGCCATGTTTAAGATGAGAAGGTGAGATGGCGAATTGCTAAAACTCGCCAAGGCGCTCAGTCGAGAAGGCGAGGAAGGCGAGTTGTTTAACTCGCCGAGGTGCCTTGTTTAAAAGGGAAGTCCACCCTGATATTAAATTGGTTTTAATAGATGCAGAAAAATTAGAGAAACAATTCAGTAAAAGTTAGAGAAAATCGAACAACAAATAAGAAAATTATAAATCTTTCAAAATCATGAAAATCATGGAATCTTTGAGACGAATTGGCAATGCGGTCAGAAATCGTGATCTCATCCCTTCACAATTCACCACTGATTTGAATGACAGAATGACCCCCAAATCTCCATTTCTCTGAATGTTAATGGAATTGTAAACCTATCTTATATGGGGGTGCATAAAAGAATATTTTTTTCAATGCATTTTCAGTTTTGATCTAAATTTGGACGATACGGTCAACTGCGTTGAGACGGGTTGAGCATTAAAATATTGGCATAATGCGCTACGCATGCCTGCATGGTAGTCTGGCCGCGCTCATCCATAATATTACACTTTCCTGACTTGCCAGAGCAGAAAATGTAAATTTCCATGACTCATTAGTCACGTGAGATGCTGATTTACATAGTTACCAAATTGATCTGAGTGCCATGCACGCAGGGCAAGTCCAATCGCGAATTTGCTAACCGTAAACAAATATCTTGAATAAATGATTTTCCATGACTTTCCAGAAGAAATTGACAAATTCTCTGACTTACCCTAACTTTTTTCTTCTGGAAAAAAGTATTTTTAAATTCCTGTCTTGCCAATAAATTCCCTGACCCGTCTGAACCCTGTGATTACTTCCGAAATAGTAGAGATTTCAATTTTCTTTTATTGATTCTTGAAATTTAAATATTTTATCTTTCAAACGCTACCTAACTCAACTCTTATGCACAAAATTTAAAAAAAAAGTCATCCTTTCATCCTGGAAACAAATAGCTTGAATTTGCCCACAAATCTTTCTTAAACTCTCTGCCCACTGAGTTAATTTCGAGGGGGAACTAATGACAATTGTTCTTTGGATATTTTCTTTAATCTCTGCTTTTCTTAGAGCAGTATTGATGCTGGTCATTATTCAAAAAAAAAGAGAGAAGGAAGAGAAAGTGAAAGAGGAGAGCTAAAAGGGAACAAATAAAGAGGAAGAAGAAAAGAAAAAGGTGAAAAGAAGGGGAGATCAGTTGCGATTAATCCAGCAAACAACGTGTGGATCGGGGGTGAAAGGCCCTTGCCTCCCCCAGCGAACCTAAAAGAGAGAGAAGGAAGGAAAGGGAAAGAGAAAGAAGAAAGGAAAGGGAGATCAGTCGCGATTTTTCCCGCCAACAAGGTGTAAATCGGGGAGGGGCTTATAGGGGCAGTTGCCCTAAATATAATTCAAACATGCTTTATTTCTAATTCGATACCGGTGATTTACAAAATGTTGCTGAAATGACATAATTTTCCGTGAATTTCCTCACTTTTTAGTAATTTATACCTTTTGATGCGTTTGTTGGAAAATGACAAATTCCAAAATTTACAGTCGGGCAAGAAATATGCTTATTTAGAGGCCTACATGTCAGGGCCCGCGGAACGGCGAGGCTTGGGGCCTCGAGCCCCCCACCACTTTGAAAAAGTATATTGAAGAGAAATAAAATGAAAGAGAGAAAGAAAGAAAGAATAGTGACCTGTCAGTGTCACAAAGTAATGAGGTATCAAAATATGCTCATAGATGCTCATCTGACGGTAATTTAATGCCTAAAACCCCTTCTATAACCTTTCTTATGTTATTCTTTGTTTCTTCCTGTTATCACCTTTCCTTATGTTATCATTTGTTTATTCCTTCTATAACCTTTTCTTATGTTATTCTTTGTTCATTCCTTCTATAACCTTTTCTTATGTTATTCTTTGTTTCTTCCTGTTATAACCTTTTCTTATGTTATTCTTTGTTCATTCCTTCTATAACCTTTTCTTATGTTATTCTTTGTTTCTTCCTTCTATAACCTTTTCTTATGTTATTCTTTGTTCATTCCTTCTATAACCTTTTCTTATGTTATTCTTTGTTTCTTCCTTCTATAACCTTTTCTTATGTTATTCTTTGTTTCTTCCTTCTATAACCTTTTCTTATGTTATTCTTTGTTCATTCCTTCTATAACCTTTTCTTATGTTATTCTTTGTTTCTTCCTGTTATAACCTTTTCTTATGTTATTCTTTGTTTCTTCCTGTTATAACCTTTTCTTATGTTATTCTTTGTTTCTTCCTTCTATAACCTTTTCTTATGTTATTCTTTGTTCATTCCTTCTATAACCTTTTCTTATGTTATTCTTTGTTTCTTCCTGTTATAACCTTTTCTTATGTTATTCTTTGTTTCTTCCTTCTATAACCTTTTCTTATGTTATTCTTTGTTCATTCCTTCTATAACCTTTTCTTATGTTATTCTTTGTTTCTTCCTGTTATAACCTTTTCTTATGTTATTCTTTGTTTCTTCCTGTTATAACCTTTTCTTATGTTATTCTTTGTTCATTCCTTCTATAACCTTTTCTTATGTTATTCTTTGTTTCTTCCTGTTATAACCTTTTCTTATGTTATTCTTTGTTCATTCCTTCTATAACCTTTTCTTATGTTATTCTTTGTTTCTTCCTGTTATAACCTTTTCTTATGTTATTCTTTGTTCATTCCTTCTATAACCTTTTCTTATGTTATTCTTTGTTTCTTCCTGTTATAACCTTTTCTTATGTTATTCTTTGTTTCTTCCTTCTATAACCTTTTCTTATGTTATTCTTTGTTCATTCCTTCTATAACCTTTTCTTATGTTATTCTTTGTTCATTCCTTCTATAACCTTTTCTTATGTTATTCTTTGTTTCTTCCTGTTATAACCTTTTCTTATGTTATTCTTTGTTCATTCCTTCTATAACCTTTTCTTATGTTATTCTTTGTTTCTTCCTGTTATAACCTTTTCTTATGTTATTCTTTGTTTCTTCCTGTTATAACCTTTTCTTATGTTATTCTTTGTTTCTTCCTTCTATAACCTTTTCTTATGTTATTCTTTGTTTCTTCCTGTTATAACCTTTTCTTATGTTATTCTTTGTTTCTTCCTGTTATAACCTTTTCTTATGTTATTCTTTGTTCATTCCTTCTATAACCTTTTCTTATGTTATTCTTTGTTTCTTCCTTCTATAACCTTTTCTTATGTTATTCTTTGTTCATTCCTTCTATAACCTTTTCTTATGTTATTCTTTGTTTCTTCCTGTTATAACCTTTTCTTATGTTATTCTTTGTTTCTTCCTTCTATAACCTTTTCTTATGTTATTCTTTGTTCATTCCTTCTATAACCTTTTCTTATGTTATTCTTTGTATCTTCCTGTTATAACCTTTTCTTATGTTATTCTTTGTTCATTCCTTCTATAACCTTTTCTTATGTTATTCTTTGTTTCTTCCTGTTATAAACTTTTCTTATGTTATTCTTTGTTCATTCCTTCTATAACCTTTTCTTATGTTATTCTTTGTTTCTTCCTGTTATAACCTTTTCTTATGTTATTCTTTGTTTCTTCCTGTTATAACCTTTTCTTATGTTATTCTTTGTTCATTCCTTCTATAACCTTTTCTTATGTTATTCTTTGTTTCTTCCTGTTATAACCTTTTCTTATGTTATTCTTTGTTTCATCCTGTTATAACCTTTTCTTATGTTATTCTTTGTTTCTTACTTCTATAACCTTTTCTTATGTTATTCTTTGTTTCCTCCTGTTATAACCTTTCCTTATGTTATCCTTTGTTTCTTCCTTCTATAACCTTTTCTTATGTTATCCTTTGTTTCTTCCTTCTATAACCTTTCCTTATGTTATCCTTTGTTTCTTCATTCTATAACCTTTTCCTATAACATCCTCTGTTTCGTCTTTCTATAACCTTTGCTAATGTTATCCTTTTTTACTTCCTTCTACAACATTTTCTTATGTTATCCTTTAAGGTCGTGGTTCGATCCCCGACACGGCATTAATGTCATTTGGCAAGGCATTAATCTACATTTGCCACTCAATACCCAAGAGAGAAATGGGGACCCGGTAGGATGACGAAATTATTTGCGTTAGTAATTGCCTATGCCCTCACGGTGACCATATAGTAGGAATACTCCCCAGGGAGTGGAGATGGTGCACATTGTGCGTGAATGAATGCGATGACCGGGGTAATAATATCTGTAAAGCGCTTAGGGACGGTATTCCGTATTAAGCGCCATATGAATCCAGATTATTTGTAGTATTATTAAAGTAATTTATAAATCACTTAACAATAAGTATAAACAAAATATCTCAATCAGATAATGAGTATATATCTCATATTCACATTTACATCAATATGTATTTAGGGATTATTATTATCCGTTAATCGATGTAACTGAATGAATAAAGACAGATTTGTTTTTTAAATTCCTTAATTGATAAAAAAAATTATCAGACAGATATCGCCCTTCT
>CP137686.1:4894455-4911144 GCA_037976565.1 Mesocentrotus franciscanus | reverse complement strand
TCATAAATGCACCCTTTTCAGGTAAGAGAAGTTACTCCTTTTCACTACAGATAAGTGCCCCTTCATCTCCGATAATCGCCCTATTCAAATCTGAGATACTTTTTTAATTTTATTTGTATGTTTTATTAAATCAGAACTATTATCAAAATATTCAATAATGATTGGTACACAACAAAAAATATATATATAAACAATTTTTTTTTTTAAATTGTTAAGAAATAGAAGATATATTTAAGTCAATAACATATTATAGTGCGCAATACAAAGCCACCAATCTGAGAGATACTTGTTTTACTTTGACAAGTGCCCCTTCCCTCCCTGATAAGTGCTCTTTTCATCTGTGACGAGTGTCCTTTTCACCTCTAATAACTGCCCCTTTTATTTGACACGAACCCCTTTTCTTTTCTAATAAATGCTCTTTTTCCTTACAAGTGCCCCTTCCCCTTCTCATAATTACCCCTTTTCATCTCTGATAAGACTACATGTACAGTATATTAGTTTGTTGTAATAAATGAATAAATTAAACATAATGTTTATTATCTTATATACAATATTGCCTTTCATATATTTTAATTTTTAGTGCATATGGTTGGATGAATTGAATTATATGGAAAAATCTGGAAAGAGAACGTGAGAGTTCAGAGAGAAAGAGAGAGAGAGAGAGAGAGCAAAAGAGAAGGGGAAGGAAATGAGAGAGAACTATTTAATGGTGAGAGATGTTGATGTGAAAATGAGAAATTTATAGTGAGAGAGTGAGAGAAAAAAAAAAGATGGAGAAAGGGAGGAAGAGTGAAAACAGTTGCCAATATAATTTTCATATGTATTATAAACAGTTGGAGCATGGGGGTGAAACCACCATCAAATCCTCTGTTCCTGTTTCATGTAAATTGCCTCCGCTCCTCCAACTGCAAGGGTTTGGAAGAGCTGATAAAATGACACTTGTTTGTTCTCAAAAAAGTGGGAGGGGAGTCAAATTAAGTTTATAGTTAGCAGAACACACCCTGCCCCTTCCCTTCCATTTTTTACAGTACTATAATTATATAACTGAGAAAAAGTACTATATAACCGAGAAAAATTAATTTCAAATTTAACGTCGAAGGTTCCCATTTGTGTTCAACAACAAAAAAAGACTTCGAATTTGCCTACAGAAAATATAACCTGGTTCTGCCCCTAATACCCCCACCCCTTTCTATTTTTTTCCTTTTCTTTTGTTTTGCTTTTAAAATTTTGGGCCACCATGGACTGATTATACAGATAACATCTGATTAAGTGATTATATCAATCTTTTCAAAGATTACTCGTAGACACCACTACTTTATATGTCTATGCACCACAGACAGCAACTCTTCAAATAATCAGCAATTATGACATTTTAAAATTGTTTTTATTGATAAGGCCATATTGCCATGTCACTTTGTGGACCTAGCTAGTATTCTGAAGAAACTATTGATATGTGTTTTTTCTTTCCAATTGACAAAATTTTGTTGTTGTTGACCAAGTATGAATCAATTTTTTTCCCAAGTAGAAAACGAATACGTAGGATATCTGATAAGGGCAGCGTTATAAAGATTTACGATTAAGCATAAGTTTAAATAAAGCGTAACTTTGAAAAATCAAGCGTATCTCATCAAATTAAGCGTAACTTTACGCTTCATTGAAAATCCATCTTATAAAGAAAGTTACGCTTATATCAAACATATCTTTTTTAATCCATAAACATTAATAAAAAATGAAGCATAAAGTTACGATCAAAGATGGCAGCCATACTGCTACTCCTGCAGGAAGAGGCTGGTAGGCGACTACGGAGGGAAAGAATCTTCCAAGACCGAGTCGACCCATTGGATAGGCCCTGACAATGAAATCTGGAGAAAACACAGATTCACAAGGGCTGGTCTACTCGGTCTCTTGGATCAAATAATGAAATAATGGAAGTTATTATAAAAGTATGTTTTTCTATTGTTATGATAATTGAAAAAACCCTGTTAATTAGATTATATTACTTGTAGCTTCAACTTCTTGACATTAATATGCATGTGGGCAAATAGCAGTAAGTGATATCTACGGTACATTTAAGGTAGCTCCTTGAGCTGCGGTAAATGATCTTATTGTATATGCCACTTGCTGGTTTTCCATAGACCTGTGCACAAATGTGTTCAAATAATGCTATTAAAAAAAATTCCAATAGGCTGGTGTACAAATTGAATATATTCTGCCATTCTTTTCACTAAACTTCACATTATTCAATATCCGTGTCATTCAAACATCAATCAAACAATACAGGGAAACATTCCCTGATGTCATTAAGTTTACATCAATCTATCTTGCTTCTCTTCTTATAAACAAGCCATCTTCATTGGAATTCACATCCTGAATTCCAATGAAGAGAGACACCTCTTGCATTGTACATGGAAATATCCATCCACTGATCTCCGAACGAAGTACCTCAAATTTTACCCACAGAAAGCTCACACTGACCCGTAACCAAAACCACCCTGAAATGATGACAATATTAAAAGATCAATTCATTACTAATCAAGTGTGGATTTTAATTCATTTGATCCCTTGATTGTCTGGGTTTACATAAACAGGGAGGGGGCAGCTTGTGGCATGGAACCATAAGGGCCAGTGAGGTTCTTTTGGGACATAATTGAAACCTACCCTAATACCAGTCATATAAATCAATGCTTCACCGAGAGTTTGTTGCGTTTTTCTCAATCATGACTTGTTGAGTTTTGTGCAGAAGTGCTACAATCCATTGATTATGTGTATTGGGAGTAGTCCAAATCTGGAGGGTCACAAACTCCTTCTCTACCTCCACTGTCACATCTTGATTCCTATAGAGCCTTGTGATTTGAGATGAACTTGGGAGAGGTACCCACGTTGTTTGGGAGTCACACGCTCCTTCTGCTGACTGTTTCTCTTCAGCAACTACTACAGACGAGTCCACTTGCATCTTTGTAACCAACTCCGATAAGCCGGCTGTTCATGAATAAAATGTTAATTGAAAGAAGAAGAAAAAAATCCAATATTGTACAAGCACTTTAAGATCTAAAGCTGACATCACAAGTATATTTATTTTTCTTTTTCTACTTGTTGTTGTTTTTCTTCTTCTAGTAATCTTCAAAGGGCTATTAGTTTTATATAAATTCACTGTTTGCTCGACAGGAGTACATTCCTTATTTTTCATGCTTATTAGCCCAACGACAGATCCCAGATTAAAATATTACTTCTGATTATGGTCTGAAATGAAATACCATATTGCCAAACATGCATTTTATTACTAATATACTACATGTCTGAGTAAAAGATCTAATCAAACATTCAGACCATTGTTTTAAAAATAGCATTCATAGAAATGGCATAGAATTTACTCCAAATAAATTTGACATCATTAAACTTTAAGCTGTGAAAACCTCATTTTGATTTGAGTGTAACTTTTGAGTTATTAACAACCAAAAGTTTCCAGTGATTTGTTTTTGTTTTTATTTTACTTTTAGTACACAAACATACTTTTCTTTATCACACTTGCAGGTTCTGGGATATCTATCTCCAGGACAACAGGATATAGTCATATAAGATAATTAGATCTTGTACTGCTAGGCTACCCCCTCCCCCTCTATTATAGGAGTATGAAAAAGAATACTTAATAATTTTATGTAGCCTTTCTTAATCACTAATCCAAATTTTGAACTTGGGTTAATGTTGTTTAAAGAATATATTGTGAAAGTGAGATGGATTGCAGGTGGCAAGGGTGTGTTGGTTGAGAATTGCAGGTTAAAATTCATGCTCTACTATGAGCCAACTTACTTCACACACTTGCAGCAGGGTAAGGGTTTTGCAGAAATTTTAGAACTAAAATATCAACTTTGTAAAATACCAGTATGTATAAAGGAATTTAGGATAACCTGACTTTGGGTCTGCCAATGTTTAAAACAAGCTTCATTTCATCATGATATAGGGTTATATTGCTCAAGTTGCAATAGGGTTTTAGATTAGCTTTAGGGTTAATATTATGTTTAGCTATCGATCCAGGATTAAGGTTAAATATTCATTTTGTGTTACAACATAACCACTAAACAATAGAGCATGTCGTAAAAATCAGGTACTTCTTCTAATTGGTAAAACAGTGTTACATGTTTCACAAACTGGGGGTCAGCATATTTTTAGTTTACTAAAGCTATTGTAAACAAGTCAACACAAAGCGTAGCATCCCCTCGCAGGGTACAAATGGCCTATATATGTCGGAACAAGTTACCTCCATTAGACTATACTATTATATTACTAGGCAAGGAAGTTAACCACATTTTCACATATATATTAATTAGGTGTTTTTGCATATTAATGAGCTATGACCTTTCACCTTTGACCTACATACTCGGAAATCGCACTTACATGTAGGCTGTGTTTTGATACCATGTACCTTCATATCAAATTTCATTAAAATCCGTCAAACATTACTAACGTTATCCATCAGAAACCAGATTCGCATATTTAATGAGCTATGAACTTTGACCTACATACTCGGAAATTGAACTAAGGCTGTGTTTTGATACCATGTACCTTCATATCAAATTTTATTAAAATCCGTCAAACATTACTGAAGTTATCGATAGGAAACCAAATTTGTTACGAATGGAAGGAAGAACGGAAACACAGCAGCGTTTATATCCTCTCCGACTGCGAGGGGATAATGATAGAAAGAAGTGGTGTAAACTATTCTCCCTTCAACTCTTCACCATGTTTAATCTGCTATCACAATACAAAGGAAGATTTTTAAACTGCCAATGATGAGTAACATACATACAGCTCCACCAGCACCTGGAAAATCTGATTGTACGACACTTGTTCCTGAGACATTTGCTCCACGTCAATTTCCTACACTATTAAACCAAATACTTAACTTCATCCCTGGACCCAACACTAGACCTAACCCAACCTTACATCTAACCTCAATCCCAATTGCAACCCTCGGCCTAACCCTACACATTTGACGAATAAAGCCTTGAGCAGTCGTTGCAGGAGCAGATGTTGGGTCACGCAAAATGCCATGACAGACTCACTTGCTATGAATTTATCTGTTTCTTTCCCAGATTTTTCAAAAACATTGTAATATTCAATATGAATTACCAGTCCATTGTGAGTTGCTCCTATATTGTCAGGCACAAGAGGCCATTGCTTTGAGGTAAGGGGCAGAACATCAAGACTGGAGCCTCAAGGCACCTCATGATCTCTCAACATGAAGCCCTCCTTCTCAATCCCTGGAACAGAATTATAAACAATGCAATAAATATTAACCAAATTTGAAATAAAATAGCATTATTTAATATTTTAGTTGTCTACGCTTACTTTTTCAGCAAAATTTGAATGTCAATTATTTTATTCTTTTGCTTGTCATTCCTTTTCATGTACTGGACCCCCTCCCCTTGCACATGAGCTTAAAATGTTAATTCTAAAAGAGATATTGTATATTGAAGTTAAATACCGGTAGTCCGGTACACATTAAATAAACACTTCAGCAACTTGTTAGTAGACATGTGGATTTATACATAGCCACCCCTGAATGGATACTTCTCAAACCAGCCCTTTGCATCCCCTCCAACTTGGCCTTGACCTCACTCATTTCAAAATTTCCTTTTACTTGAAAAAACTAAACAGATCAAGTTATAAGATCAAAGGTAAATATGTTTACCTTCTCTTGTGGTGGTCTGTTTTCTCCAGGACATTCTTGTTTCAAGCACATACTCCAAGACGCGAAAGCAAGCATTTCTGCGACAAGTCTCTCTGTACATTTTCCTGTAAAAAAAAGATAGGGGGAATTTAATTCTTAGAATAAAAGAAAATGAGCATGATCATTTAAACATTGATGAGCATTTGCAAAATTAACTGTGCTTTTTAATTTGGATTTTCTTTACCAAAAAGCCCTCCTTTATCTAACATTGACATTTATGTTCAATTTCTTGATCTAGATCTAGTTGATCTCTAGATAATCTAGATCCATGTCTCGTAACTGTTTATTTTATCAAATTGAGACAGCACAAAATAAATAGGGACCTATAGGAGTATAGCTATGTCATTAGCCTATGACAGAGAAAACTTAATCGTGTTTACAACAAACAAAAATTCAAAGATAGAGATTAGAGGCAAAGGCTATTAAAGCCAACAAAGAGTTTGAGAAACACACAGGCACCACTAATAGTCTGTACAGTAGTCTAGACTGAATAATATGGGGGATCGTGTGTTAATTTGTTAGACAGCTACGACTTTGTACGACTACGAGTACGAGTATCAACTATCACATTCACAGCTAGGTAGTCCAATTGGCAATTATTTACTGCACTGTACTCTGTAGGCCTCTATTCTCTAAGTCTAACTCAGTCTACTCTAGTCTATAAATGTAATCTGGTCCAAATTTTGGCGCTTAGCTTGCAACTGTGACCATACTTAATTACTTTTTAGTGTAAACTATTAATTTTCTTCTGACCCAACTATGTAAGTAGTTATTCAACAGTCGAACCTAAAAGTAACAAAAAGCTTGGATCATTGATGCAGTGAAGTGATCTAGGGCTATAATATCATATGTAAGTATTAGTACATTCTATAGGCCTGGGCCTACTCGTATCTAATTTTCAGAGATAGTCCCGCCCGAAAGTTTGGGCCAAGCTGTCGGGAGTGACTGGGTGACGACGGCAATCGAGCTGAAATATTACTCACGACGATAAAAAACGAATCAAAAGTTCGAGTGTAGATTATTCCAAAATTCATCACATATAACAATTTTAAACCACTTCATGATGCACAGATAAACCGCAGATTCATACTATCAGCAGATATGTCTATAAATATTATTCAATTTACGAGATTTTAACGTAATTACAGCTGTACTCACCATCAAACTTTCAAAGAAAAACTCAAACTCTCACTCTGTGCGGGTGACGTCATACATTAACTATGCAAGCAGCGAAAGTCTTGTCTTCAGGCAATCGTACATTAAAAAAATTCCATCACAGATATGAGAATAATTTCTTATTAAAATCATGGGAATAATTACAGATATCAATCATTATACCCAAATCTGCATACAAAAAAGAAGGAGAATAGTGATACAGAGACTTATTAACCGCACGTAGGATTTCTGATAAGAGCACAAAATGGAAAGGTGTCTGGAATAAAGAATAATAATAACAGTCCAACTCATGAATATTCGTATTATGGGTGGTACCACCATTGCCACATTTGCATGTACAATCATTATTTATATATAATGGTTTTGCGCTTTTCATTATATATTATATAATGGAAGTGCGCTTTTCATTATATATATATAATGGAAATGCGCTTTTTATTATATATGTATAAAAGTTTCGTGAACAGTTATTATTTATAAATAATAAAGAGGGAATCGTTATTATTTATAAATAATGGAAATGTGAATTGCAATTATTTATAAATAATGGCAATTATTTATAAACAATGAAAATGGGAATTGTAATTATTTATAAATAATACAATTTAGAAATGTAATTATTTATAAATAATGAAAATATGAATTGTAATTATTTATAAATAATAGCAATTATATATAAATAATGTTAATGTATTTCGTCATTATATATAAATAATGAAGATATGATTTGTAATTATTTATATATAATGGCAATTATATATAAATAATGAAACGTACTTTGTCATTATTTATAAATAATGGAAATGTGAATTGTAATTATTTATAAATAATGGCAATTATATATAAATAATGAAACGTACTTTGTCATTATTTATAAATAATGGAAATGTGAATTGTAATTATTTATAAATAATGAAGTATGAATTGTAATTATTTATAAATAGTGAAGTATGAATTGTAATTATTTATAAATAATGAAACTGGGTTAAGAATTATTTACAAATAAAATTGTACATTTACTTGCATTATATGTAAATAATGGTTATTATTTGTTAAATAATGATTATATAACATATAATTTGTCTATATAATAGTTTTACAAACGGCGCCTCATAATAAACGCGCCTTTCCTTTGAGAGGGGAGAAAACGTACAGCACGTACATTATAGATTGCTATACTTTTATCAATCTTAACAGGTTATATGTTACAGTTTAGATTGTATACGTAGTATAGTTTAGTTGTTATACTCTTTGTAAGATTTGTTGTTATAATACTCATCATGTTTATACTCCGCTCTTTTCCCTATATATCTATCGAACATAATTATGTTTTATGGACCTCTGCCCGTGTTCAGCTGAGTCTGAAATAAAGTTCTGAATTGAATAGTTACAGTTACAAGTCGACTTGATCAACAAAATAAAATCGGAAGAAAAGAAATGTTACTTTGAACTTGAATTCGAATTTTAACTGTAGCTATTATAGTTGCTAAAATTGCAAAATTCTAGGGATGTGCTTTAAAGGTACTATATCCCATTTGCAGGCCAAAAAAATGAAAAGGTTAAATTCCAACGGCATTTGAAAGACAATACTAATTTAGAACTTCCCTAAAAAAAGGGGGCTTGAAAATGTCTTTAAGTGGGAAAATAACGACTATTAGTTGTCGAATCGACTTAGGAGCTATAGAGCCAGTAAGTAATAGTCTGATTTTCAGACCATTGTACCGAATGGTCGTACGTTTTATGCTGCGCAAAGATTCAATCAGTTTAATTTTGGCCATTACAAGAAGTGGGTTATTGATGTAGACAAATGCTCATGTACCCTTTACAGCTCATTTTATGTATGTTATTACCAAAGATGAAAAAGCCAGTCAGTCACTCAATAGTGTCTGACAGTGAAGTCTAGCAAGTAAACGGGTTTCCTTGCATAATTTGAATATTAGGACACTGCTAACGTTTAAATTTCACAGATAGGACATACATGACATATTCATAATTCCTGCAAAGTTCTACAGAATTTGATGTTGGCTGCAAAAGGGACATAGTATCTTTAAGCTTTAACCGATAAACTTTCAAAATGTTGTTCTGCTGGGCCCCGTAATACAAAGAGTTGCGATCAACTGCAAATTTGAAACGACGATCATGACTTGTTAATGGTCAGCCTTTTGAAAAATGTGTGGATGCTATGAACTATGACTCTGAATGGCCATTTCCCTTTTGCAATTGATCACAAAACTTTGTAGTACGGGGCCCATGTGTGATTCATTGACCAACCAACCAACACTCCTTATTACAGTTCTTCGTTCGACGAATCTAAGCCTCATTATCTCTCCCTTAATTATCAATCAACGATAGTTGTGTAGTGAACTCTAATTCATTCTGTTAAGATGTGAAGATTAGACAATAGACATATCGTAATGAAAGAGAGATTTTATCCCAATAACATACATTAAATAGTGGGTTCCTGTATAGCGCTCATGTTTGTCAGAGGTAAAGCTCCTTGGTCAGACTTTAAGACACTCCTGTCGCGCCACACAGACCCAGCATAAAGAATAGCTGCCATTAATCAATATTTAGCTCCACAAACCCCAGCTTTAGCATTAAGAATAGCAGCCATAAATCAATTAATATTGATTAATGGAAGCTATTCTATATGCTATAAAGCCGGGGTTTGTGGAGCGACAGGAGTGTCAAGGAGTGTGCTAGAGCTATAGCACCATGGCATGGTGATTAAACCTCTGATTTGGGTAGGGTCGGTAACATTGTTCCGATGAGAGAAAATGGTGCTAAGGTAGGGACTTCAATGCTAGATGTAAAATTAAAGATAATCTGAAAGTTTGAGTGAAAACAGATCGCCATTATTAACGATAAAAATTGGGAAAAACTGATCTGATCGATTCCTTAATTCTCCCAACTATATTATTACAATTTCGGTGAACGTAAATCGTAACAAAGCTATGAATTGGCTCTATATATCATTGCAGACATTTAAGCGTTGAAAGATTTTAAAAATCCTGTC
The DNA here is from genome assembly GCA_037976565.1 of Mesocentrotus franciscanus. Lineage (NCBI taxonomy): Eukaryota > Metazoa > Echinodermata > Echinoidea > Camarodonta > Strongylocentrotidae > Mesocentrotus > Mesocentrotus franciscanus. The sequence goes on along the minus strand of CP137686.1, from coordinate 4,901,224 downwards.
TTATGTCTTATTTTCATGGAAAAACGGTTGGGAAAATTCAAATACGGTTGGGAGAATTTACTGTTAGAAGGTGTTGACCAGTGACGCCTTCAAAGAAAACCATAAATATCTTTATGATTTGAGAATATTTTCAGTATTTGTTGTATGCTAGAGGGTTAGTACAGTAGAAGGAATATAATAAGTAACATTTCATACAAAAATTACGCAGTTTTTTTCATCAACCTTCAATAATTTTACCGAGTCACTTTGCTAACGAACGAAAGAGACAACATTTTCGGTCTAGGTGATATGGTGCTCTAGTCTAGGAGTCTAGCATGCATTTCAAGGAAGTCATTCCTGCCAGCTAGGTACCCATTTACCTCAACTGGGTCGAGCGTGGCAAATTTAGATTAATGTCCTGGCAAAGGACATTAGCGCCGCGGTGGAACTCGAACCGCGAACCATGTGATCCGCAGTCTAGTGATGACTGTATCCATAAGACCTCGACCATGAACCCTCCCCCCCCCCCACACACAAGATTCAAGATTCAAGATTTGTTTATTTCCTTCCACTTGCATAAAAAACATTTCATTCAGGAACAGTAGCAACAAGTTCATCGTCAACTAGCATAAATACATTAACAATGAAACAGTAATAAAGACTTTAACAAATGTGGAAAAAGAGGTGGTCTGTTAAAGATACTATGTCCCTTTTGCAGCCAACATCAAATTCTGTAGAACTTTGCAGGAATTATAAATATGTCATGTATGTCCTATCTGTGAAATTTAAACGTTAGCAGTGTCCTAATATTCAAATTATGCAAGGAAACCCGTTTACTTGCTAGACTTCACTGTCAGACACTATTGAGTGACTGACTGGCCTTTTTCATCTTTGGTAATAACATACATAAAATGAGCTGTAAAGGGTACATGAGCATTTGTCTACATCAATAACCCACTTCTTGTAATGGCCAAAATTAAACTGATTGAATCTTTGCGCAGCATAAAACGTACGACCATTCGGTACAATGGTCTGAAAATCAGACTATTACTTACTGGCTCTATAGCTCCTAAGTCGATTCGACAACTAATAGTCGTTATTTTCCCACTTAAAGACATTTTCAAGCCCCCCTTTTTTTAGGGAAGTTCTAAATTAGTATTGTCATTCAAATGCCGTTGGAATTTAACCTTTTCGTTTTTTTGGCCTGCAAATGGGATATAGTACATTTAAGAAGCACAGCTTGTTAAGACACAGATCACCTTTACAGGAACAACATTTTTTTTAAGAAGTAGGTTACAATACAGGGGGAGGGGGGACTAACAATACTAATCTAGTTACCTATACAGACTATAAATAAATATCAGATCTACCACTAATTTACAAAATATGGTAGACTAAAAAAGAAAACAGAATAAAGATAATGGAAAATTAAAGAAATAGGGGGAGGAGGATAATGTACACCACGGGGGGACAATCTAATCCAGTTACCTATATTGAATATTAATAAATATCAGATCTATTCACTGTAGGTGTACAGTAGATGAAATTTCAGCTTACGTTTGAAGACAGAAGAGCTTACAGACTGCCTGATAGAACAGTCTAAAGAGTTCCAATACTTTGGTCCAGTATGTGCAAGTGTATTAATCCTAAGCTGAGTTCTAGCTGGTGACACATGGTATAAGGCAGCCTGCCTAGTAGAGTATTTGTGTATTTGGTTATTCTTTACAAAAATAGATGCTATTGCCATGGGAGCTTCACCCTTCTCCAGCTGATACAGAAAGATATGGAAAGATATAGAAAGTATATATCTTTTACGTTCAGCATTTTATTTTCGCGAACTAGCTTGTCAGTGTGAGCGCGCCAATCAGCTGCCGAAATAATTCTCACTGCTCTCTTTTGAATGAGCAGAATTTTATTTAAGTAGGATTTGGCTGAGACACCCCAGGCTAGCACACCATAATTTAAGTATGGCAAAATTAAGGAACAGTACAACATGCTAAGTACATTTCTTGGGAACACAAACTTCAATTTGTTAATTTGTTGATCATACCAACATTTCTAGAGAGCACTTTACTTAAATGAGTAGTATGCATGCTGAAGTTCATACCATGTATACTATTCGTATTAGTGGCTCGCATGATAGTGTTTACATCCCCGCTGATTTTCACCGTTGGGAACTTGGGACATTAGTATGAATGGAGATAAATAAGCAACACACGACTTAAAAAGTAGGAAAAAAACGTTTACGAATAAAAGAGATAAAACTTACCCTTTTCATAATCGGGAACATGATGTCGTCTGGCTGTGGGCGCATACACGGAGAGCTAAGACTGCAGACCAAAACAAAGCGTTCGACGGCGAGGATGGTTGCATAATCCGATCAACACATCAAAACTGAATCCTGTTGAAAGTTATAATTCCTTTTATAAATCCATGATGAGAATTTGTAAGTCATTATCAAGAACTACATTCCTAGTAAACTGGCCGTCCGTGAGAAGTATGGATCCGTTAAGAGAAGTTTAATTCATGTAAGTAACTTAATTCGGCAGTGCAGCGCAAAGACACGTCAGGCAACGCGGTGTAAGGCCAGACATGTGTATAGGCCTGTCCGCATGTGAAGAGAGTGCAGTGTCGAGCAATTTATTCGGCTGGCAGTCACTGCATGCACTGCAGTCCGGCCGCAGGATGGATTGTATCAAATTATCAGCTGTATTTCCTGAAGTTCCTGTGGATATGCTTCACTCATAGCTCATGCTCAGCGTCTAACGCCTGTCCTTAGACCAGAGTTGAATGCGTGCGCGCACACCCCACGCACTCATCAGTCATCACCATCCTTACAACGGCCAGAGACTACCGTCTATAATAATAGGGATAAAAACTTGCCCTCACATCATTCTAGCTCTGGTCAGCATATTACAGAAATGCCCACTGGTCAGTTTTTGTCATATCAAATGTGACGTGGTCCGGGGTTTCCTGTTGTGAAGGGCTCGAGACTGATAAACGGCCATCAGCTATACAGCCAGTCTACAATAATAGCCTTTATTAATAGCCAATGGATCGAGACTGCTGGTTATATTCTTCGTGAGCAAAAATAATTATTAAAGTAGACGTTGATTAAAATTGACATTGCATGTCATATGACAGCTCAAGATCTACAGAAAGTGAAACGCCTCATATCTTTTCCATAAATATACATATGTGACCACGATCACACATGTAATTAAAATTAAATAGACTCCATGTAGTGTTTACGAGCTTTTGTTTATGTTTTGGGGAAATGCTACAATCGCCTACGTCACATTATTTTGGGCGTTTTATTTGTTTTATTTGAGCGAGAAAACGAATGATGAAACATTTGTGTTTTTTGTTTGTTTACGACTTAATTAGGTATTTTCAAAATCTGAAATAACTTTTTCCAAATTCCTGAGGTCATAAGCTTTCCATTGATGTATAGTCATATTTCATAGAATGGCTGCTTTAAGAAAATACCAGCATTTGCGAGAGTTACGGGCTGCCTGCACATGTAGGCTAGACTGTACTTCCCTGACGAAAGAACGAGATGCGAATCGTCTTTCTTATGTTTCTAGATTGACGCCAATAATTGGTGGACTTACTGACTTAGGTGCATAGGACGGTGTGTCCCCTTGCTCCCCTACGAGCTTGTTGCTCTGCCTCTTGTGTGGGTAATCCCACATCGCACCGGACTTGGTCCTTCCATCTCGTTGGAGGGCGTCCCCGAGGTCTGCGTGCATTAAAGTCATTCTGGTATGCTTGGTATGGATGCGGCATGCGTACAACGTGGCCAAACCATTAAAAAAAAAAAACATATTTTTTTAAAGGCTATCTTCAGAAATGAGCATCATGCATGTGATAAATATATTGACGTTTAAATCAACCAATCACCAAACAATCAGCATTTCATCATAAGATTTCCATAATTGCTTGCGGGAAATATGTTAGTCATTATTTGCCACATTATTATGACTTATTTCTTGATTATTTCTGGTATGAGAGCGGGGTCGTATCTACATACAAGCTAGCAATTTCTTTCTCTCTCCTCAGCTGCTCAAAATAGAATCCGTCTGGACCTCTGTGACGAACAGAACTTATCCGTAGAGCTCGACAGTCATATTATTGTGTAGGTACGCATGATTATGTTATGTCGAGCTGGACGAAAGGCGAACTGGGCTGGGCTGGGCTGATGGCTATAGAATTCAAAGCTCATTTCACAATTGCATTTATAAAAAAAAGGATAATATATAATGCATAGGCCTATCTGTTGTTTCTTTGATAATCTTTTTAACACAGTCTTTGTCATGTTTCTTTGTCTGCTCCTTTTTCTCACTCACTTTTTTCTCTTCTCTCTTTCTCTTTTTTGGGGCCGGCGTTTTTTTTTTTTTTTTTTGGGGGAGGGGCGATCCCCCCCACCCCCTTGGCTACGCGCCTGAAAACACGTACGCTGAAATCCACAGAAAAGGCACAATATCTAACTGCGGCGAGCGCACTGCATGATATTATGATGGGATCGTGTCTTCCCTTTTAATACATCACAGCCCTTAGACCGAAAACGATCGCCTTCACATTCTCGCTTCGAGTCGCTCGTGGAGGCTTGTTTAACCCTATTTTAACAGGGCTATTTCAGACCAGGGCCCCGTATTACAAAGAGTTGATATCAATCGCAACTTATTTGCGATTGATATCAATCGTAACTATGTACATAAGAGATAGGAGACTGCAAACCTGCGATTGATTGGAGGACTTACGATTGATTTGGATCAATCGTAACTCTTTGTAAGACGGGGCCCAGGTTTTTACCTGGGGAGGGGGTCAATTTGACCCCCCTAAGAACGCGGCCGTTTCACAGCCGATCGTTTTTTTTTAGTGTCAGTGGTGTTTTCAAGACATTAATTGAATTGGATCTTGTTTATAAAGTGTTAAACTGGCATAATATTTTTAATTTGTTGAATTTCATTGATTGTACAGGGAGAATAGCTTTTGGAACAATAAAACAAAAATAAAAGATAAACCTATTAGTAAATTAAGATCAAAACATTGCAAAAGTAACCATAGTGTGTAATGTCCCCGTCCTTCATGCTTCATCTTCCACTTTCTCTTTCTTACTTTCTCTCTCTCTCTCTCTCTTCTCTGCTAGAAAGGTCATCATTTGTTATTATTTCCGATATCTGTAAAAATTCTGTGTATACACCAATGTTAAAGACAACCTTGATCTATAAAGTACAAGCCATGCTTTTTTAATAGACTCCTCCGCTATGTTTTCACCACTGTGCCAATCTTAAATGAGATATTTGAATAATTGTATAATTATTTGTCGTATCTTTTGTCTAATATTATGTTATTGAATTTGCATGTATTGCATATTCATTTGATTTTGTTATATTATGTGGAAAATAAAAGAGACTTTGAAACCTTATTATGTTTTTCTTCTCCACCCTCCTTTAAACCCTTAAAAGTAGTGTATCCCCTTTGCGGCCAACATCAAATTCTGTAGAACTTTGCAGGAATTATGAATATGTCACGTATGTCCTATCTGTGAAATTTAAACGTATCAGGACAATTCCCTCCTGGACAATCACCCCCGGAAATCTACCACTTAAGGACAATAATCCCCCGTAAAATTACCCCCAAGGACAACCAACCCCGGGGACAATTACCCCCAGGAAAATTACCCCCTGTTCATTAAAGGGGAAGTCCACCCTGATAGTAAGTTGATTTAAATTTTTTTCTAGGGTTAATGTTCTCGGGGTAATTGTCCAATGGGGTAATTTCAGGGGTAATTGTCCTCGGGGCGGTGTGATTGTCCAAGGGGTAATTGAAATGGGGTAACTGTCCTTGGGGGTAATTGTCCTGTTGGTAATTGGCCGGGGTGATTGTCCAGGGGGTAATTGTCCCAGAACCAATGTAAACGTTACCAGTGTCCAAGTATTCAAATTATGCAAGGAAACCCGTTTACTTTCTATATAGACTGCACTGTCAGACACTATTGAGTGACTGACTGACCTCTTTTGTCTTTGGTAATAAAATACATAAAATGAGCTGTAAAGGGTACATGAGCATTTGTACACATCAATAACCCACTTCTCATTGAAGCTCATTAAATCTTTGCGCAGTACAAAACGTACGCCCATACGGTACAAGTTCTGAAAATCAGACTATTATCTACGCATAATTTTCGAAACGCGTTGCGAAAATTCCTAACGGTCGATATAATTCCACATAAAGGTAATTACCAGTTCTAATCTTTTCAGGGGAGTCTTAACCTAAAACCCGAATGTAATTTTATAATTCTAAACATAATACATTATCTCTCACGATACGATTATTGTCACAGGAGCAAAATCGGATGTTGAACTTGGTCGACCATATCGTTTGTCTACCGTAGATGGGGCTATGAAGCATTGGCGCAGAGCTCAATATTGTTTATTTTCAACTCGTGCATTGGCGATAGACGCTATGCATTGGTACATGTTACACATGGTTCCGGAAAATAAGGGGAAGTCCCTTGAGTTCGTACCAAAGATGATGTATTGGTTTAAAAACAAATAACAGGTAAGTCATGTTACGTCTTAGATCATTGTTTTTAATGATCGCTATCATCGTGGAGGTGCCGTGGTATAGCGGTTCATTTACTTGACTCAAGAGTTGAGAGTTCGAATCCCAGTCCGGCACCAACGTCTTTTGGGAAGACGTTAATCCGCATTTGTCACTCTCCGCCCAGATGTATGAGTACCTGGCATTTGCTGGGGAGAGCGGTATTAATACGGATGTAGCT
>CP137686.1:4794764-4893955 GCA_037976565.1 Mesocentrotus franciscanus | reverse complement strand
AGATTTTCATTAACATGTTTACATTAATTCGCATGACTGTAGGCCCTATATTTAGAGTTAACACACACACAAAAAAATCAGCCATTATCAAAACCATTTTGAACACGAGTAGAGAAGTTATATCATATTGTGGTGTGTGATTTTGTTATTAAAATCCATCTAACTCAGATTACAGGATTAGTCCCATTTATATATTGACCTTTAAATTGAGATGTGTTTAGTGCTAATTATTTATTCTAAATCGATGTAATTGAACTCATATAAGGAATTCTTAAATGAATAAACGATAGGCTCAGACAGATAACGGGTCGCCAGTTTCACTCACATGTGTATCTTTGCACAGGCGCGGATCCAGGGGGGCCGAGCGGGCCTTGCCCCCGCAAAGAGAGAGAGAGAGAGAGAAAGAAGGGAAAGGGAATAAGGAGAGAAAGGGAATGAAAGAAGAGGAAGAAGAAAGGAAAAGGCGGGAAAGAAGGGGATCGGGGACCGAAAGGGCCTTCCCCCTCATCAAAAAATAAGAGAGAAGGAAGGAAAGGGAAAGAGGAGAGCTAAAAGGGAACAAAAAAAAGGAAAAAGAAAAGAAAAGGGTGAAAAGGAGGGGAAATCACTTGCGATTAATCCCGCCAACAACGTGTGGATCAGGGGCCAAAAGGCCCCCCCCCCAGCAAACCTGAAAGAGAGAGAAGGAAGGGAAGGAAGGGAAGGGAAAGGGAAAAAGGAGAGAAAGGGAAAGAAAAAAAGAGAAAGAAGAAAGGTAGGGAAGATCAGTGACAGTGTTTTTATCCATTTCTAACCCATTCATGCAGTGAAATGAACTATTAGGAATATGTGAGAGCAATTTCATATCAATAGCTTAAAATCTCCATGTTAAATTGAAAGATTTATAAAATAAGACACTTTTGCACTAAAACTGCGAATAAGTAAGATTTTTTGCTGTTTGAAGGAGTAAATTTATACCCTTATTGTGCATACCGGAATTAAGTATTTTACTGAGGTATACTTCAATGTATTACAGGTTTGTATCTTTCAACTGGGCAAGAAAAAAAAGAAAAAGAAAAGAAATTACAACAATTGAGTTTTGGCGCACTTTGGTTTCTCCCTGGCCCACTGTGCGCCCCCTCGACCCCACCACGGGGCCTGAGGCGGGCCCCTGAACTTATCTGACCGTTATAAAATGCCTCAAAACTCTGAGTTTCAGGGGGCTCAGCCCCCTGGACTCCACGCCAATTAGTGACTTGCTAGCTCATGAATAAGGTATCAAAATATGCTAATCTGACCGTAATTAAATGCCCATACCCCTGAGTTTCCGGGGGCCCCGCCCCTTGACCCCCGCCTGGGCTTTGCCCCTAGACCCCACGCCAATTTACGCTACGCTCTACCTGATCGTAATTACTTTAGCCTCGATCTCCCACCCACTTTGAAAAACGTTCACCGGGGCCTGCATGTAAGAGTGAGGTGATGCGGATTTTGTTTTTCTGCCCCCCCCCAAGAAATCCTGGATCCGCGCCTGGTGTCGTGGTCTAGTAGATACAACACCGGACTGTGGGTCACATGGTTCGCGGTTCGAGTCTCGCCGTGGCCCTAAAGTCCTTTTGCAAGACATTACTACGTTTACATCTGCCACCCAGGTAGGAAAAAATTACGTGAGTGCTTTAGCGCCTCATTATGGCGGATCAGCTACAGCCGGGGTAATAATATTGTATTATTGTATTAAGCGCAGTAGAGTTTACTCCTAATGTAGCTGCGCTATACATGTATATATAAATGGACCTGTTATTATTATTATTATAATAATTATTATTATTATTATCTAAAGCATTATTTTTTAGCAGGAGGGTTGATAGTCGATAAAGAGGTGTCAGCCCTTCACGAAAATGTGCCGGTATATAAGCAAAGGGCAAAAGTTAAATATCATGCTTAGCTTTTGAGTTTGGTTGCCACTACCTCACAAACTAACCAAACCTACTTAATTCGAAAGATTTTATCATAACTGAATCTCGTCTTTCGGATGGTGACGTTAAAGGTCGGTCCCCAGACGTAAATAATCATATCTGATTGATACACGTCTGTAAAAACCCAATACACACACATAATACACAATACTTCAGAGGTGTTCTTGTTTTTTTTTTGTAGCGGTCACCCTAAATCGGAAGGGGCGTCCACAAAACTTTTTTTTAGAACAAAATGTCGGAATACCTGGTTATTCTTTAACTTGAGATTACCCATAAACTAAGTTCGAAAACAAAGGCACGGTAAATTGGAGGAACCCTTATTTCTATTTTTTTTTAATTTTGTTTATTTGATTTCATTTCCAGGAACACAAAGGAGTATAACAATAACAAAGAACACAAGAAAACGAATTATAATATTAAATACAATTAATTAAACAGGAAAAAAGCCATCAACTAATGCCTGAGGATTACCAAAAAGAAACTGAGTTTCTGTAGGAGGCTCTCCTCATTAGTTGATGGTATAATACTGAACTATACACAATATACATAAATGACATAAGATATATAATTCAATACGAAAAAGATGCAAAGGATAAATCATGAGATCATAAATATAAAATAATCATGTGTTGTTCTGGTCGTAAGAGAAGGAAAAAAAGCACTCTGGGTGTCAAAGCTTTATTAATTGGTGAAATAGCGCAAAATAACACACGAAGAGCCTTGTCGGTGAAAATTGACGAACTAGTCGGCATCTGGTTAAACTCACATCAATATGCCCCTTTCGTAAGAAGTATATCATAATCTCAATAACGTCTTCAAACATGTGAATTATGACAATGACCTGTAGACTAAAATGTTATTTTTTTGTTTCTATTTTAGTGATCAGCCGGAATTCGAAGAAACGACAAGCCGACATAATTTATCAGTGATTGATGTATGCCGAAGAGAAGGTAAGTTTGATTGCTGATCCATGAAAGAGAGAAAAGGAAAATAATCGACAGTCAATTGTCACGGGTTACAGACACGGGGAGGGGGGAACCGTTACAGCCCCCGTGTCCAACGGGCAGGTATTAACATGTTGGCAAAATGTAGCTCTCATCTGCACTCTTTTCATTGGTGAAGGATGTCATTTGGTTCGAGGCAAACAAATGCAACTTGATTTGGATTTTTTTTTAAAGGTTTCTATTTGAAGGTACTCTAAAGTTCTAATGAGCATGATAATGTCAGAATGAATTTTAATTCGTTCATCTTAAAAGATTATTTCTTGTTTTTAAAGTGACTCGGTAATATTGCCTCAGATTCTGAAACAAAATCCTGGATTTAACTCATGCTGCAATCCTAGTTATAAACATTTAGGTCAGTCAGGAATCTCATAACTTTTACAAGCCGATCGCCTGTCTGATTATCAAAATATTTATGAATGGAAATCGAAATTTCATTTTTCGATTTCCTAACGGTTTTTATAACACTACAGTCTATTGGGGAAAATGAGTATGGTAAAACCGGTCACTCAAAGATTTTTTTACTTTTTTGAGGCACTTCATGATCATTTTGAAGCCCACTTTATTTTAGGGCTTCAATATTATACCATATCACAGACACTGATAACACGTAGGGCCATGCATCTCAGATTAAACATTGTTAAACGATGCCTTTAGAGCATGAAACGCGGTATTGGCGTTCGATATGTGTCTATAGCTACCATTATAAAAAAAAAATGAGCATGCCTTGAAGGTAAATCCAGCTCCGCCATTACCAGATTTGAATTCAGAGAGGTGTATATTTATTGCTATAAATAGGCTGATATTCTTGTAGATAATTTCATACCTGATGGCTATCAGACTGACAAAGTTATGCTAATAAGATTCAGTGACAGTTGGGGTCAATATTTCTTTAATCTCTGGTTATTTTTCATATTCTTCTCATGAAGTTTTTGTTCTCTGATGGCTTTCTGCAGGTTCATTATACCGAAGGTTCCTTTTTCCGAAGGTTAGTCATTCCGATGGTTCGTTTTTCTTAAGGTTCGTAATTCCGAATGTTCGTTAAACTCCGAAGGTGGTCGTTTTCCTGGAGGTTCGTAATTCCGAAGGTTCTTTATTCCAAAGGATCATCATTCCGACAATGGAATAGGGATAATGATTCCGAAAAAGCAATAGGGTTCGTAATTCCGAAAATAAAATAGGGTTCTCAAATCCGTAAAGAAGTAGGGTACATAATTCTGAATATGAAATAGGGTTCGTAATTCCAAAAATGAAATAGGGTTCGTAATTCCGAAAATTGAAATAGGGTTCATAATTCCGAAAATGAAATAGCGTTAATAATTCACTGTTTCATGACCTCCAATTGCTGAATGTTTTCAAATTGCAAAAATTAATCATTTGTACTTTTGTGTTTGATTTGATAAATGAACGATTACCTCATTCCTTAAAATATTATTGCAGAATGATACAAGATGAATATTCCACAACACACAAAACGGGTCGACAATTACGTCTTCCTTTATTCAAAACCGACCAAGGAAAGTTTTCTGTTTCGTTTGTTGGAAGTAATTATTGGAATATGCTTCCTACTGATCTAAGAATGGAGAGATCAACAACCTCCTTTCGTAAAAAGCTCACAAAATTACTCTTAGGTGAAAACCACGAATTATAACAGTACCTTGTAATTTATAGTTGTATATAGCAACCAATCTGGTTGTTTGGATTTGCCCATCGTGTATTCTTTTTTTACTTAATTTTAGGCTTAACGAGAGTCAGGCTCGACGAGCACATGTGCTATTTCTGACTCTATTTTACCAACGATCACAAACTCATTGTAAATAGTCATTTATTGTTTTACTTCTTGACACAAAATTTACTTATAAATATTTGTTTTTTATAATGTAGAACATTTATTTTAAATCGTGTCATGTTCATATTATTTTATGCTAAATTGACATTGTCATTGTACATTTTCATATCTATAATTTCAATGGTTCAATGGTGGAGAATAAATAGATTTAAAAAAAACAAATTAGTTTGAATGTAAAATAGAACCCTCTATCGTTTTCGCAGTAACGAAGTTTCGGAATTGTGAACCCTATTTCAGTTTCCGCTTTATGAACCTTCTATCATTTTTGGAATTATGACCCCCTGGTATGGAAAATTTGTGTTTCGAAATTATGAATCTTTGGAAAAACGATTCCCCCCTTCCAAATCAAGATGTCTACATGAATTTCGTACATACTTATACGTATTATGATCTTACTTCGTGTTGATGTTTTACGGCAATCCAACCATGAATATTGCCAAGGTACCTTTAACACGATCGAAACTACTTTCGAAAAATCAACATAGTAAGGAAATTTTAATAGCCCTGTGCCGTCACCTAGAATCATGACGTGTCATGTAATCTGAACATGATTTCTATAGGACATACGATGGGGTGTTGTAATTGCCCTGGAGTTGATTTTTCGAAAATATTTGCTATCGTATTCTTCATCAAAGACCAAAATGTCAAAAAGGTTCTCACATTTCTCTCTGAAACGATTTATCATTTATCAAATCCAAATTTTTGGACAAGCCATCAAGCAATAAGTATTTTTTTTAAATCGATCATGTTAAAGTTAAACACTAAAAAGTTTTTTTTCATTCCGACCCCCTCTCCCTCTCTCTTTTCTCTCTCTCTCTCTCTCTCTTTCGCTTCACTCTCAAAATCTCTAGGTGTTTTACGCGAATCATGTTCGCTTTTTCAATGAATAAATTACGTCACTCAATATCACACGCTTATCTCGACACCGTATACGTTCCCATGGAAACGTATCTGTCAAATTAACCACGCCCTCTCACGTTCGTTCAAACTTTCAGCCGAAGGACATTCTCAAAATGAGCTTTTCATGGAAAAGAGCTGTCCGGAATCAAAATTATGCGTGCAAATTAAGCCTATAAAAGAGATAAAAACATAAAAGACACCCGACAGGCAAATGGTTTCGGAATGCAATTTACGAACTAATGGCTTTATGGGAGTCGAGAAGCTGAGAAGAAGAAAAAAACACAATTAGTAGCCCTAAGTGCGTATGCGAGGGCCATACATGCATTTTATTCTTTGTTGAAAAGGCAGTTTATGTTAAATTGGATTTTATTTCATTCTATGATCTTTTGTGTGTGTATTAGTACGGGTTGAGTGATGGGTAATACTGCACATAGAGCAGAGGATAGATGCATACTGAAAACTTTTCGTTTTTATATACAAAAATACGAGTTGAACAGTATTAAAACCATCACGCCCATGCAATTACTAAATGTTACTTTAATAATAAAAAAGTACTTGGCCTTCTCGTGAGTGATAAGAACATAAAGTCTATAGTATACGACTTATTCAACAACTATCTACTCAAAAGAATAGGTTCTAAGGACAGTTTTTTTTTACAACAGGCGGCTCTAAAGCAAGGATAAGTCATAAATATGACTGGAAAACTGCCGATTCTAGTCCACACTTTGAGATTTCCTTGGAAATATATTGATATAGTGACGTAGTTTCTTCGCATTTATTTCAAAATGTTCCTTCTAAAACTAGTACCTTTACATCGGAATTAATGATCTCGTGGATTATAAATCAACCCTTTTACGAATGATTGCGGTGCATTAATGTTATCTTAATCTGAATTACAAATACGACTCTGCTGTCACATAAAAAAACCATTATCCAAAAGCAATCTAGAATTGAAAATCCACAAGACCGCCAATATGTCAATCACGCAGAGATAATGGAAGACTCACAGAATGTAATTGATTTATTTAAAACAAAAAATTAGGTAGAACTCAGTAACAAAAATCGAATTAAAACAAATCGATGTACCTGATGTTTATACAGGCACACACGTAACACAAAGATTAATACACGTTTCCCCTTCCCCGTCCCCTATTTTGGCACCGTGCTCTTGCATTATACAGTATATATATTTTTAGAATATATTGTGTTACTTCGGGTTTGTGCATCTGTGTATGTGTGGGTGCGTAAGCGCGTGCGTGCGTGTGCAAGTGTGTGTGTGTGTATGCGAGCGAGTTTGCCCAGGGAACTTTCTAAACACCTTTTCTTGTTTTCTTGTCTTGTTCTGTTCAGGTGTGTTGGCATAGGAAAAAATAGAGAATTGTGCAATGTCTTATACATTATGGGAACAATTTACACAATTGTTATTTCTCCATGAATCCAAGTCAAGTTGTACATTTATTTATTGCAAGTTTGTTCAATCTGTTTGTGATCAACTATGCCCTTTACATTATTTTCTATTATTTTATTCTATGTTCGGAAATGAAAATAAATGACATGAAAAATGAAGAAAAAAAATCTTTGGAATCTTAATTGATGAATACGTTGACTGGAGCAAACAAAGCATGTAAGCTTATATCAGACGTGGGGAAAAGTTTGTACTTACTTTTGAAAAATATGTCCATTTTTTATAAAAACAAACAGCGTTATTTTGGGGGCATTTTTACCTCTGACATTTTTACCTCTGACAGCTTTACCTTTGACATATTTACCTCTGACATTTTTACCTCTGACATTATTACCTCTGATATTTTACCTCTGACATTTTTACCTCTGCTTTATTACATCTGACATTTTTACCTCTGACATTATTACCTCTGATATTTTTACCTCTGACAGTTTTACACCGAGCCTATAAAACGTCCATTTTCAAGAAAAAGGGTACTTTTTCAAAATCCTGCTGTACGCGTTTAGGGGTATCTTTTCTAGATCCCGACTCCGAATTGAAAGCTGGTCGGGAAGCCGGTTGTCTATAATTTTCGGTTACGTCAGCTTGCTGAATGTAAAAACACATAAACTTCGCGTACCAGCATGTGACATGCTTGTTTACGACAAGGGTTTACGACGACGTCATCAGCATAAAAAGAGATACTTAATCATATTATTTATAGAGTTTTCATACATTTACCACTCGAGGTATTAAGTATTGGCCAAAGATGTAAAAGACCACTATGTTTGTGGAGATATATAGTAGATAAAATGCCAAAGATACGCTTTCAAAATGTTGATGCTTTCATGTACATGTTGTAATTTGTTGCAATAAGTAAGGTTCTAATGGCACTGACTGATGTGCTTTGTCTGTGTAAAGAAAGAGAAAGCAAATTATATGTTATTATTTGTGCAGAACTCACCAATTTTCTTTCATATATTAGATGCCCTGTGCTGACATGGTTGCAGGTGTCATTGACATAGGGTACATTTGTACAATTGTGTTCCTCAGGTATTATACATTTTTATATACCTCTCTTTAGTATGTTGAATAAATCTAGTCATCTGATTGGTCGAAATTGGAGTCGTGATTTTAGCCATGCCCGTAAAGAAACGAACAATTGTCCGTTGCTCGGGTAACGGGCCGAATAGTTAAAATTTGCTGAGATCCCCATTGGTTTACGTGTAAAAGGTTTCTTTGGTCGAGCGCGGATACCATACAGTGTGTGTGCGATTCAGGAAACATTCAGGAAACTTTCCAGCGAAGATTAACAGACAGTGTCTCAGATTTTCTGTGATGTTTTAACCAATCTTTACTCAAGAAAAGGATAAGGCAAGAGATCTTTGTAGATTTATTTGTGAATTCGGTATATAAAAAATATGGACTGCTTTAATATTCGAGGCATAGCTGTTTCTATACTGGCTCAAGGGGACGTTACATCCTGCTTTGATCCCTCGGGGCGCCGCCCGCCGCGGCGTGCCTCGGGGTCATGGCAGTATGTAACGTCCCGAGAGCCTATAGAAACAGCTATGCCTCTCATAGCAGTCAATATATCTATAATATTTTGTTTTGCATAGCACTTTTTGTAAACACTACATGTACTTTATATAAAATAGATCAAATTCGAAATGTAATTCTTTTTTTCAAAGAAAGGACTTATGATGGCTGTGCATTAAACCCATTTGGAAGTGTACAGGTTGATGTTATTGCTTCTCTATTGAAATAAATGTTTACATTGTGAATTTTACATCAGAAGCGCAATGTGATTTGTTTTACATTGTCAACAACTTAAATGGTAATTCCTATCGCACTTCAAAATGCTCAAGATGTAACAATTTTCTTGTTTAGGAGTACACTTTTGTGAAATACCCGTTTAGGGTATGAATTCGGGAAAAAAACACGCGAAATCCTCATTTAGGGTGTATTTTGGCTTCAGAAGAAATCCTCGTATAGGGGGTGTCTGGAAAACCTGTGGTCATGCATGCTTACAGTATTTCTACATGGCTGAGATCCTTGGGCATAATGAGGTAAAAGCTTCAAGCTTTGACAAATTCAAACTGGAAAGTGAAATGAGATAGTAGCGGTAAATTTCCTTCCGTCACTCTCTCTCTCTCTCTCTTCCCTCTCCTTCTCATAGCAACTTTTAGGTCGCGCATGACAATTTCCGATATTCTGATTGATTGAAAGTGATTATAGAATTATTTTTAAAAAATGTTGCACTTACACATTTGTTTCATATTTTGTTTTGATTTGGGATAATAAAGTATAAAATATGGTAAAAATAGTAAAATAATATAGTTAAAATAAAATAAAATAATATAGTTTTCTAAAAATGCTAAATGCTACCATGTCGTTGTCATAACAACGACAATGTTCTTGCACATATATAACTTCGAATGACCAGGATTTTGATTGCAATCAAAGTTTTCGCATGAAATTTATATACTTGTAGACAATTCTATTTGTTTTTTCAAAAAAAAATTCTCATACAAAATGTGTTATTTTCAGAAATTACAGGCGTTACCATGGCAACTGCCTTATTCGAACAAAACCATGACCTGGGAAGAATTATATTTTTATAAAAAATCAAATGGGTAGTTGCCACTTATATTATATTTTTTGGATTTTTGATGAGAAATATATGTCATTTTAATGGAAAAAATTTGTTACCATGGTAACGGCCAAAGACGTCATTACGAAAAATGGCAACAGGTAGATTCGTGTTCAGCACCCCCGAAATAGGTGAAATAGCACATAAAATCAGATTCTGCAGAAAAATATTAAGTACACTTTAAACGACGGACGAGGAGCCTAACAAACTGATTTATTGTCAGCAATGACACGAAACCATCTTGAAGTGAATTTCGTCTTTTTACAGCAAATGACGAGGATCTAGAACAGGGCTTCTCAAAGTCCGGACCGCGCGGCATGTCAATCCGAACCGCCGGGGAGGCACTGTTTGTTTTTTTGTACCCTAAAAGGGCGGAGTGGGGCAGAATCCACCCGCGCCTTTATCTTGTTTGTACCAAATTTATATAATTTCGACCAAAGGGTACCATGGGTACTGTGTTGTGTCAAAAATCGACGCGCTGCGCGCGACCAAAATGAGTATCTCCGCCAAAAAATGATGTACCGAACACAATGCAGAATTTTCACTTCGCTGATATGATACATTTGAGACATATATATATATGAAATGTCATGGATTTATTCTTTATGAGATACTCTATCAATATGCCAAGATCAACAAGTGTTCGTCATTCCATGGCCGAGACACCCCCCCACCCTCGGCTGAGATAGTACCAAAATAACCAGGCCTTTTTAGGGTTAAACTGTAACAATTCCCATTATATCTTTTTGATGGAAATATATTACAAGTACATAATGTGAGATATCTTGGAGTTGATGTAGATTGTCACCGTACATGAGATATTCATGTTAAACATTTATGTCGATTACTTTCGTCTAAACTACATGCATTAAGAAGACTTAGCTCAACTGTAAATAGTAATCTATTGAACACCTTATATAAGACAACTAAACAATCTTGCTTTGATAACGCTTGTTCAGTTTGGAGGAACTGTTCATCTAAAAACAGGGAATTAATACATAAACTCCAAGAACGTGCAGCACGAATAGTTACAAAGAAATTCGATTACTCTAACCGCACATGTGACCTTTTTCTGAATTGAAATGGCAAACGTTTGAGTAAAGGAGGGATTATGTCCTCGCCTCATTAGCATAAATGTATTTATGGTCTTTGATGGTTTTTGATAGGCATGGTCTTAATTCTAGAAATTCTAATACATTAAATGTTGTTCAACCGAGGCCAAATGTAAAGTGTTTAAAGTAATCTTTCAATATATACAAGTGGTAAAGTCTTGGTCGAGTGGATACGTCGCCGCGCTGTCGATCACAAGGTCCGCGGTTCGAGTCCCGCCGCGGCACTAATGTCCTTTGGCAAGACATTGATCTACATTTGCCACACTCAACCCAGGTGATGTAAATGGGTACCTGGCAGGAATTAATTCCTTGAAATGCCGGAGCGCTGTAATGGCAGCAAGGCTAAAGCCGGGGTAATAATAAATGCGCCTCGGAATAGAATTTCTAGATAGACGGCGCTATAGAAATGCATATTATTATTATTATTATTATGGAACAATTTATCATCCAATATTCAAAGTATTCAATCCTTCAACACATTTAAACGTACATGCATGTAAGGATATTAATTTCTCATGATTTTGTAATCATATCATATTTAAGCATACCGATTGAATTGCCAAATATATTCCATGGGTGTCCTTACATACTTTTAGTACTCTCCGTAAATATACTTCTTATTTTGTTCGCCATTCATAGATCTATTTGCCTTCATCTCTCTGTCTACTTCTCTTTTTTCTCTTGATATGGTACTGATTTAATTGTATCGATCCTCATCTAAATTGTTCTATCTTGTTTATATAATTATTTACAATTTGAAGAAGTATCTTTAAATTATCCAATTACCTTGTATTTTTAACTAATGTGTGTGAATATTTATGTACATGTGTAACATGAATTTTTTCTTTTAAACCTTTGAAATGTATTTTAATGTTACATACACTCATTGTGGTGTATTTTTTAAATTTGTATTTCAATCTTTCAATCAGGATCATGATGAAAACAGCTATGCTGATCATGTTTATCCTGAATAAAGAAGTTCAAATAAATAAATAAATAAATATCAGATATAGACCTAAACAAAAAACAAAGCCTCATTTTCTTCAGTATATAAATGTCATTAATGGAAATGTTAGGAGTAGATTGTCTGAACATTTGCAATCACTCCAATTGTGCCAATGTCTAAGCAGCATATTACTGGAAAACAGGGCTACTTTTCCCACTGATTTACCCTACCTATGTACCAGAACTTTCACTTTTGACTGTCTCAACTCTTGAAATTAAGGTACGTGTAAAGACACATATGTCAAATATCACAAACTTATATCTATGGGAATAATTGGTTAAATAAACTAATTTGCTCATTGTTTCGGACCTTTTAGCTTTCATAGAAATCACATCTGGACCGCCAAGGAAAAAATTTGAGAACCCTTTATCTAGAAGTTTGTTGTATATAGAACAAACGATGCATGTTTTCATTCGATCTTTCCACTCTTCTTGAATCTGTTTATGCGCCTATCACAGTCTCAACTCTATAGTGTGGATAGATCGTAAATGAACTCATTCGCATGCATTATTTGTATACTGTCTGTTTTCATCGATTGATCATGAAAAACACAAGGCGAAGCATTCTGACATGTCTCTGACTTTCTTCTTTCTTTCAGACACTTTATGAGAGTCGAGAAACTGAGGGGTAAAAAACAATTAGTACTAGTAGCCCTAAGTGCGTATGTGAGGGCCATACATGCATTTTAATCTTTGTTGAAAAGGCAGTTTATAAAGTGGATTTTATTTCATTCTATGACTTAAGATGATCTTTTGTGTGTGTATTGGTACGAGTTGACTGATGAGCGATACTGCAAATAGAGCAGAGGATAAATGCAGACTGAAAACTTTTCGTTTTTATATACAACACTACAACAGAGTATTATATCGCAACAAAGTCAGTGAGTTGAACAGTATACGATCACAATGCAATAACTAAATGTTACTTTAATAAAGTTCTTGGCCTTCTGTCGAGCTATAAGAACATAAAGTCTATAGTATACGACTTTTTTTTAACAACTATCGAATCAAAGAAAAGGTTTAAAGTAAAGTTTTTTTAAAAACCGGCTCTAAAGCAAGACTAAGTCATACATTATGAATGGAAAGCTGCCGATTCTAGTCCACACTTTGAGATTTCCTTGGAAATATATTGATGTAGTGACGTAGGTTTCTTTGCATTTATTTCAAAATGTTCCTTCTAAAACTAGTACCTTTACATCGGAATTAATGATCTCGTGGATTATAAATTTAACCCTTTACGAATGATTGCGGTGCATTAATGTTATCTTAATCTGAATTACAAATACGACTCTGCTGTCACATAACAAACCATTATCCAAAAGCAATCTAGAATTGAAAATCCACAACACCGCCAATATGTCAATCACGCAGAGATAATGGAAGACTCACAGAATGTAATTTATTTATTTAAAACAAAAAATTGGGTAGAACTCAGTAACAAAAATCGAATTAAAAAAAAATCGATGAACCTGATGTTTATACAGGCACACACGTAACACAAAGATTAATACACGTTTCCCCTTCCCCGTCCCCTATTTTCGCACCATGCTCTTGCCCAGGGAACTTTCTAAACACCTTTCTTGTTTTCTTGTCTTGTTCTGTTTCAGATAAACATCATGGACATAGCAAGTTTTAATGGCGAAGCTAATGTCCATATCTATTCAGCGATTATTATGAGATGGGTACCACTATCGACGTAATTCATCCGCAGATAGAAGCGCATTCATAAACTTCTTCACCATAGGGAGGTGGCTACAATGGAATGAACTGCACACCACAGTTTCAAAGCTCTTAATTCTTCAAAGGGGAAAAATCGAGGTGTTCTCACGCAACACTGTCGTGCTATGGTTTATCGACTCAACACCGTAGTGCAAAATATACTAACTCAATACTCTGGTACTGGATGAACTGACTTAACGCTCCGGTGGATCTGGTGCGAAATGTAAGCCTATAGTGCTGCTGTAAATACTCTGGTGTTAGATTTACGGACTCAACAGTCTAGTGATATGATGCATTGACTTAACACTCCGATCTATGTGTACTACACCTCAGAATCTGTTGCAAGGTGTACTAACTCAACATTCGGGTGAATCTATCTAGAAATTAAACTTAACACCATGGTGCGAGATTTACAGACTCAACGCTGAGGTGCTATGTGTACGAACTCAACCCTCCGGTGTTAGACCAGGGACTCTAGCTGATACACTATAAATTGACTCAACACCCTGTTACTAGTTGCATTGATTCAACACTCTGGTGTTATGATGTACTGAATGAACACTCTAGTGAATCCTTTGCAGAATTTAAAAAAAAAACTATCACTATGTGAAATACCCTGTACTCTGTTGCTAGATTTTACCTACTCAAAATTTACTCCGGTACTAGATTTACTAGCTCAAGACTCCAGTGTAAGGTGTACTAACACAAAACATTAATGTTATACTTACGGATTCGAAACTGTCCATTTCAGACACTTCCTTCTCTAAAGAATAAGAGAACTTTAAAAAATATGTTTGATTTTTTTCTCTCTCAACTGATTATGCCTACCACGCAAATCATAAACCACTTCTAGATTAGAGTGTGGTTTAATTAAAGATTCGCTCAATTGCAACATTCTTTCTCCGTCAGTGATTGGATTCTGGAGACAAGTGTTTGGTTTGATATATCAAACCACAGGAAGTGGTTGTCATCGAAATACCTGAATCAAAAGTGCAGATAGTACTTACACCCACGCAATTTTTAGTAGATTGAGTTTCGTTTTCTAGTGCTGATGAAAAAGCAGGTATCTGTCCGATTCAAGAAAATTTATGGTACTTCAGCATGTTCAGAAGTGCACAAAGACATAACACTTTATGTGACAAAAGATTCATCATTGTCTATTAAATATATACTGAGGTTTCAGTTTCCTGCTATATAGTTCGATGAAATGACAAGTATGTAACATCCGGCGTTCGGGATTATTAATAGTCTACGAATACATTATTGTGGGCAAATGCAATTATAGTTTGTGTTTTATGCTACGGATGATACAGTTGCCCTGTATTTATTTTTCTATTTGGACAATATATAGAGCTGCCAGATCTTAACCATGACTGGAACAACAGAGAGCATGGTTTTGGAAATGAACAGCGGGAATGAGACGGACATGGTGGAATCTTTCCGCCAGCCAACTTTCGCTGCTGCTATCTTTATCACCATCGGTGTTGTCGGGACGATTGGCAACGCTCTGGTTTGCATCGTGATCGCGAGTACGCTGGCGTGGTCGAAAAGCGGTACGACGAATCTTCTTATCCTGAACCAAGCCATCATCGACTCCATGACGTCGTTCATTTTGATTTTATCTTACACCTTGCCCAACCCTGCAATCCCCAAGGCAGGAGGATGGTCAGAGTTCATCTGTCGCATGTGGGTACCACACACCCTCCTCTGGATGCTCTTCGTCGTGTCAACCTACAATCTCTGCATGATGTCTCTGGAACGGTACTTCGCCGTTGCCTACCCAGTGATCTACTCCACCCGCTTCAAGAAGCAAACGTCCCTCTTGATGATTCTCTTCTGCTGGACCATAGCCCCTGTCCTGCATTATTACTACCCTATCGCCTACGACTACAATGATAGTGGGGTTTGCAAGAAGCGAGGTGACCCACTTGTGGTGGCGACCGTTGGTGTCTTGATTTTCGTCTGGGAGTTTTTTATCCCGTTCATCATCATGGCCGTGGTGTACACTCGCATTGTCTTTCTGCTTCGGAGGCAACAGCGTCGGGTGCAAGCACCGAACGCCAATCCTGGTCCACCGGAGCTGCGCAGCGGGCAACCCGGGATTCAAGCCCCACATCAGCTTAATATCCAAGTCCCTCGGGAGCAGAACGTCAGCTCTAGATCGGAAGGCGCGTCAGGTCATCACCAGGGGAATTCGCCACATCAGAGACGTCGCGCACCATCGGAAACGGTTCGTCGTAACGTCACAGTGACACTCCTGGCCGTCTTCATCATGTATGTTGTCTGCTGGATGCCGAACCATCTCACCTTCTTACAGTTCGGCTTAGGAGGACCTCTCAACCTCTCTGGAGCATGGTATTACATCACTCTCATCCTGGCCTACCTAAACATGAGTATGAACCCTTTCATCTACGCCCTCAAGTATAAGCTCTTCAGGGAGGGGTTCAAGAGACTGTTCTGTGACAGGTGCTACAGCACCCAACCTGAAAGAAGAAACTTTACAGAGCATTCTAGCCTTCCACCGCGACCTATTCCTACCGTGTCAGGTTCTGAAAGAGGCCTCATGAATGCTGAATAATTAATACTAGAATAATTTATATGAATGATTATTTCATTTACTACATTTATTTCATTAATTATAAAAACTATAGGGAGCGTTTGCCTGCACAGCGCCCTCGTCTGTAGCTCGCACAACTGCGACATTCTGAAAGAACATCCCACCCCCTAAAATAAAAAAAACTTTTCGTCCTCATGATAGCAGTAGATATGCATGCAGAGAACAGCAATTCAGCAAAGTGCTCCCTTTCATAAAACTTTGTTTTGATTATCCTTATTATTGTACAGTTTGTAAAACAGCTGTTGGTGTGATGCACTCGTACATTTCTATATTATATGATTCGTTAATTCCACCGTTATGGACAAATTATCTGTACTAATATTGTCAAGTTTGTATCAACGTTTTTGGTAGTGTTAGGATTAGGGTTGCACTCAGGTTTTAGACAACAACGGCAAGATCATAAGAGATATTATTGAAAATGATAATTGAAAAATTATCATAACTCTGCATTAAAGGGGGTGTAAACTGACAAGACTACGCGTCTTTCCCGTGGCCTGACTCGGGGCCAATCGGGTATAAATAGGGACTTTTAGATTTGCACGACGAGAACGTGGACTGCTATGTGTGACATCCTTTTCATTGCAATGCGACGTCCTTTTAAGGCACTGGCAGTGCCCGGCAGTCCCGCCGGCAGTGCCTTAAAAGGATGCCACACGTTCACGTCGTGGAAATCTAAAAGTCCCTATATTAGGGACTTTTAGATTTGCACGACGAGAACGTGGACTGCGACGTGTGACAATGTGACGTCCTTTTAAGGCACTGGCAGACAATCCTTTTAAGGCAATGTGACGTCCTTTTAAGGCACTGGCAGTGCAGTCCACGTTCTCGTCGTGCAAATCT
Organism: Mesocentrotus franciscanus; assembly: GCA_037976565.1. Taxonomy (NCBI): domain Eukaryota; kingdom Metazoa; phylum Echinodermata; class Echinoidea; order Camarodonta; family Strongylocentrotidae; genus Mesocentrotus; species Mesocentrotus franciscanus. The sequence continues at coordinate 4,876,863 of CP137686.1, read as the reverse complement.
AAAAGTCCCTAATACGACTACGGACGACGCGACCGCAGCAATCACGTGCGTGCAACATACGCGAAACCAAAGCGTGGGGAGAACTTCGGTCTGTTTCGCGAATGCTGACCATAAGTCGCAGACCACCGTTATTAGGGACTTTTAGATTTGCACGACGAGAACGTAGACTGCTACGTGGAATTCCTTTTAAGGCAACCCAAGACAAAAATTCAATTGAAACCAATTGAACACCAATTGAATTTTCAATTGGTTTCAATTGGTTCCAATTGGTTTTAATTGGTCTCAATGGGACTTTAATAGGACTTCAGTTGGTTTCAATTGGTCCAATTGGCCCTATTTTGGACTTCAATTGGTCCAATTGAAACCAATTGAAATCCTTTTAAAGTGTAATGGGGCCAATTGGTCCAATTGAAACCAATCGAAATCCCATTAAAGTCTACTGGGCCAATTGAAACCAATTGAAATCCAATTAAAGTCTTTAATGGGGCCAATGAAACCAATTGAAATCCCATGAAAGTCTAATGGGGCCAATTGGTCCAATTGAAACCAATTGAAGTCCCGATTAGAGTCAAATGGGGCCAATTGGTCCAATTGAAACCAATTGAAAATTCAATTGGTGTTCAATTGGTTTCAACCAATAGGACCAATGCTCAATAGAAACCTATTGGACCAATAGAAACCAATAGGACCAATAGAAACCAATAAGACCAATAGAAACCAATAGGACAAATAGAAACCAATAGAAACCAATTGAAACCAACAGATCTATGTATCTCATGAATATTCATTAGTATACTCTACACGTGTTACAGAAAAATACATTTATCATGATTTGTTAAGCAAATTATGACATGCACATCAATTTTGTGATTTGTATTTTCGTTCGGCAGTTATTGACCAATAGATTATTTCTCTGCTCATGTTACAATTACATTCACGTTTTAGCAATAGATATATTGATTATATGATTACTAACCAAGAAAGTACAACATGTATGTTTAGTATATATGTTTGTACGAACTTTTTCCAAAATCAATCCTAAATTCACTTCAAATGATCTTTGTGATGGAGTAAATGCATTTGAGATTAGAATATACCTATTGGGGGACAGTTGCCAACATCGAATATGAAGTATTTATCTAATACTAGTTCTCCTACCCGGGTCGATTAACCAATATTAACTGTTATATACCTCACTTAAGAAATCCAGCCATCTGATTGGTCGAAATTGCAGTCGTTGTTTTAACTATTCCCGAAAAATGCCAAAGCCATGTAATAGTTAAAAAAAAAAAGTTTAAAAATCCCGGCAAAGTTCCAATTACCGGGAATTAGTTCAGTCTTGCTGAAATACCCATTGGTTTACGTGTTAAAAACTGGTTTGTGCGAGCACGGACACCATAAGTGTGCGAATAATCGGTCGCTAGCTTAATTTACCAATTTTTAATACATCGTAGCGCAGACGACCGTACGGCAATCTCTATCGTACTGAATTCCAAACAAGGCAAAAATGGCTGAAGAAACTCTCCCAAGATTTCAACTTCTTGATGATGATCAAATGCAAGACTTGATTAATTCTGCTGACAGCAAGCACACCAATGTAAGGTCTAATATATTATGATAGTCAAATCCAGTCAGTGGAGTCCCACACATTAATTGTTGTGTACTAGAGGGTCTAGAGATCTACTGTCATTGACATTGTACTGAGTATTAAACTTTACCGCACCGCGGTAGACGTAGTCTAGACTACTTTACTTGGATGTAGAGACGTAAAGCTTGTAGCTTATTTGCCCCTCGTCACGTTGGGTAGTCTCTGATAGGGTGAAAACTTGAGTGGATGGGTTTTCCAGTGCCTCTCAACAACAGATTTGAATATATTATTAGATTTAACACTAACTAGATTCTATGTGTATTTAGTATTTATTTCTGCTCTTCCTGTTCTACCAAATGATTGGTAAGTTGACTATTTTTTCGGCATATAAAAGTATTAATGACTGCTTTAATATTCGAGAAATAGTTGTTTTATACGCTCTCGGGAAGGTTACAATTGGGCTATTGCCCTCGGCACGCCTCGGGCAATAGCACAATTGTAACCTTCCCTTGAGCGTATAAAAACAACTATTTCTCTCAAAGCAGTCATTAATACTATACCAGTTGGTTTCAATGGGGACCAATTGCCAGTTGGTTTCAATGGGGACCGATTGCCAATTGGTTTCAATAGGTACCCACTGTTTCACTTACCATGTACTTCAAATTGTCAATTGGTATTCAATTGGGTTCCAATGGGGACCAATAATTGCCAGTTGGTTTCAATGGGGACCAATTGCCAGTTGGTTACAATGGGGACCAATTGCCAGTTGGTTACAATGGGGACCAATTGCCAATTGGTTTCAATAGGTACCCATTGTTTCACTTTCCATGTACTCCAAATTACGAATTGGTATTCAATTGGGATTCAATGGGGACATTCAATGGGGATTCAATTGGATTTTCGTCTTGGGAATGTGACGTCCTTTTAAGGCACTGGCAGTGCCTGGCAGTGTGCCTTAAAAGGACGCCACATTGCATTAAAAGGATGTCCACGTAACAGTCCACGTTCTCGTCGTGCAAATCTAAAAGTCCCTAATCAAGTCCGTATGTTTACGTGCAGTTGTCCAAAAGGAGACGTAGATGGCGTTCCCCTGTATTCGTCAGTTTACACCCCCTTTATTAAAGTCGTATAGGAATAGGATCACGCTCTTCTTAATTAGCAGGCGCTATATAATTGCACTCATCACCATTGTTTGAATTCCTTATTCCTATTTATTGTACATTATGTAAAATGTTACTATATAGTGTTATAGAAAGGTAAAAAGGGGGCGACCATTCACAAACCTTGTAATTGCATTTGACCCTATCGCAAATACGATGTTCGACAGTAGATGGCGAGATTCCTCCTATACTAATCAGGTCAGCACATGCGTAGATATGATACTGGGGAAGACGATAATTAAGACAAGGTTTCTTCGGACTTCCATAGAGAATGTACAACAGTGTCAACTAATTCCTTATTTTACTATAAACTGTTTAGGTTTCATGAACTCCTCCGATGATTCGATGAGATCTACGTAGGCACCATCATAATCTGTTACTTATAATTCATTGGTTCCGAAAGTTTAATTTCTATCTTTCCAGTTCTCGACCCATCGTATTTGTATGGGAACCGGAAGTGCCTTTGCCAAGTATATTCATGACCGGTGCTGCCCTCTATGGCCAAATACCGTATGCAGTACGTGCTTAAAGACAAGGTGTTTTGCCAAGGTGCATGAAATGTTGGAAAATGTCTTCACATTATTATCAGGTGCTTTGGGAGTCTTAACATGTGAAACTGGGGTTTATTTTAATGTATCTAAAAGGGGGTCATGAAAAGATCATAAATGACTAGTTTGCAGGTCTTGTGAGTCTTAAAGCATAACATAATGTCTGAACTATAAAATTGAGAGACTATGCAGACTGCACCCCATAGGCCCTGCTTTATAGATTTGTGTGACACACCCAGAGACTGGCAGGGCTAGACTCGGCCCAAGACGTTAGTGCCAAATTAGAGTCTGTGCCTGCTAACTACTAAACGACCTCCTGGAAATTTCAAATTCGGATATTTTTTGTCATTTCATTTCAAATGTTGAATTAAGTATGCATTCAATATTTTGTAAAATATTTGTATCTGCACATAGTCTTTCACTTCTTCGAGTTCAATATGTAAAACATAAAAGTAAAAATTATTTGACACAATTCACAATGACCATCTTGATTTTGATGCTTGGTTATTTACTTGTCCTGCCTGTTGTTGCTAGCTTGTGACAGTTGGTTTTGTATGGAGAAAGAGGCCGTTTCTGCCTGAAATTACCAGAGATAGATAGAAAAATACAAAGAGATAGATAGAAAAATACAGAGAGATAGATAGCAAAATACAGAGAGATAGATAGAAAAATACAGAGAGATAGATAGCAAAATACAGAGAGATAGATAGAAAAATACAGAGAGATAGATAGAAAAATACAGAGAGATAGATAGAAAAATACAGAGAGATAGATAGAAAAATACAGAGAGATAGATAGAAAAATACAGAGAGATAGATAGAAAAATACAGAGAGATAGATAGAAAAATACAGAGAGATAGATAGAAAAATACAGAGAGATAGATAGAAAAATACAGAGAGATAGATAGAAAAATACAGAGAGATAGATAGAAAAATACAGAGAGATAGATAGAAAAATACAGAGAGATAGATAAAAAAAATAAAGAGAGATAGAATGAGGAATAGAATAAATGATGAATGAGAGAGAGAGAGAGAGAAAGGGGGGTAGAGAGAGTACTACTGTGACACGAGAACTCGGAAAAGATAAATTTCATCTCCTTCATGTCCATAGCAACAAACCTCCTAAAGTCATCCTTTCTACGAAGTAAAGTAAAGAGAGACACAGAGAGAGGGAGAAAAGAAAGAATGTTATGAATATTGTCCTGGTAATTATGTCATTATATCTCTCGTTATAAATATTATCATTTTACAAAATACATGTCTGCTGATATGAAGATAGTTATGATGAGGTCAAAGATAATGCTGGTGATGACGATGATCATGATAGGCCTGTCTTCATCAGCTCGAGTTTGCCTAATAACCCGCTATTTTAACTATCCCGATCGCAAATTATCCAGCTAATTTGCATCTTCATCATCCCGAGAAATCTTGGTCTTGTTTCCAAAATATCTAATTTGCGCCCGTCCGAGCTAGTTTGTGATGAGCGTATCGGTCTGGTGAAGACGCAATTTCGAGCTTCGGGATAATATCCCTAGTCTGAAAATAGCGGGCTATTTGGCAAACTCGACCTGATGAATAATGGTCATGATCATGATCATGATCATGAATTCATGATCATGATGATAACGGTGATGATGATGAAAGACAATGGTGATGACGATGATGGTAACAGTGGCGGATCCGGGGCCCGGGGCCCGGGCCCCCTCCCCTAGAAAAAAACAGGTAAAAACACCCTTATTTGAGAAAAAAAGAAGATGGGCCCCCTCCCCTGGCGCCCAAGGGGGGTGGGGGGGTGGCGGTGAAAACAAAAATCACCCTTTTTTCGGGTGCCAAAAAAAAAAAAATATGGTCACTAATCCTCCCAACCCCACTGAGCGAAAAATCGACCGGCACGATTTTCAAATTTTCGCACGAAGTGGGCCCCTTTTTAGGCCCCCTCCCTTGCCGCCGGCTGGATCCGCCCCTGGATGGTAATGATAACGATGATGGTGATGATGTTAATTACGGTTGTGATGGTGATAATGATGATGTTATGAAGTGCATTAATTTGCTGGATATGACAATAGAATGGTTAATTTTGTTTTACGTATAGCCTTTAATAACCGGTGTAAATATTTAATATGGGATGACAAGCGCCGGAAAACTAAATCAACAGCAATAACAATAACAACAACAACTATCGCTCTCTCTTTTAGCATTTGTGCCGACCAATATATAATTCCTCATACACTCAACTCACTCCAGCTGTCTAACAGGGCTCATAATTCTGAAGAGCTGATAATACGTGTAAATGAGTCTTATTTATCAATATAGCTACATCCGTATTAATACCGCTCTCCCCAGCAAATGCCAGGTACTCATACATCTGGGCGGAGAGTGACAAATGCGGATTAACGTCTTCCCAAAAGACGTTGGTGCCGGACTGGGATTCGAACTCTCAACTCTTGAGTCAAGTAAATGAACCGCTATACCACGGCACCTCCACGATGATAGCGATCATTAAAAACAATGATCTAAGACGTAACATGACTTACCTGTTATTTGTTTTTAAACCAATACATCATCTTTGGTACGAACTCAAGGGACTTCCCCTTATTTTCCGGAACCATGTGTAACATGTACACCAATGCATAGCGTCTATCGCCAATGCACGAGTTGAAAATAAACAATATTGAGCTCTGCGCCAATGCTTCATAGCCCCATCTACGGTAGACAAACGATATGGTCGACCATGTTCAACATCCGATTTTGCTCCTGTGACAATAATCGTATCGTGAGACTTAAATGTATTATGTTTAGAATTATAAAATTACATTCGGGTTTTAGGTTAAAACTCCCCTGAAAAGATTAGAACTGGTAATTACCTTTATGTGGAATTTTATCGATCGTTAGGAATTTTCGCAACGCGTTTCGAAAGTTATGCGTAGATAATAGTCTGATTTTCAGAGCCTTGTACCGTATGGGCGTACGTTTTGTACTGCGCAAAGATTTAATGAGCTTCAATGAGAAGTGGGTTATTGATGTGTACAAATGCTCATGTACCCTTTACAGTTCATTTTATGTATTTTATTACCAAAGAAAAAAAAGGTCAGTCAGTCACTCAATAGTGTCTGACAGTGCAGTCTATATAGAAAGTAAACGGGTTTCCTTGCATAATTTGAATACTTGGACACTGGTAACGTTTACATTGGTTCTGGGACAATTACCCCCTGGACAATCACCCCGGCCAATTACCAACGGGACAATTACCCCCCAAGGACAGTTACCCCCATTTCAATTACCCCCTTGGACAATCACACCCCGCCCCGAGGACAATTACCCCCCTGAAATTACCCCATTGGACAATTACCCCCGAGAACATTAACCCCAGAAAAAAATTAAAATCAACTTACTATCAGGGTGGACTTCCCCTTTAATGAACAGGGGGTAATTTTCCTGGGGGTAATTGTCCCCGGGGTTGGTTGTCCTTGGGGGTAATTTTACGGGGGATTATTGTCCTTGAGTGGTAGATTTCCGGGGGTGATTGTCCAGGAGGAAATTGTCCTGATACGTTTAAATTTCACAGATAGGACATACGTGACATATTCATAATTCCTGCAAAGTTCTACAGAATTTGATGTTGGCCGCAAAAGGGATACACTACTTTTAAGGGTTTAAAGGAGGGTGGAGAAGAAAAACATAATAAGGTTTCAAGGTTTCTTTTATTTTCCACATAATATAACAAAATCAAATGAATATGCAATACATGCAAATTCAATAACATAATATTAGACAAAAGATACGACAAATAATTATACAATTATTCAAATATCTCATTTAAGATTGGCACAGTGGTGAAAACATAGCGGAGGAGTCTATTAAAAAAAGCATGGCTTGTACTTTATAGATCAAGGTTGTCTTTAACATTGGTGTATACACAGAATATTTACAGATATCGGAAATAATAACAAATGATGACCATTCTAGCAGAGAAGAGAGAGAGAGAGAAAGTAAGAAAGAGAAAGTGGAAGATGAAGCATGAAGGACGGGGACATTACACACTATGGTTACTTTTGCAATGTTTTGATCTTAATTTACTAATAGGTTTATCTTTTATTTTTGTTTTATTGTTCCAAAAGCTATTCTCCCTATACAATCAATGAAATTCAACAAATTTAGAATATTATGCCAGTTTAACACTTCATAAACAAGATCCAATTCAATTAATGTCTTGAAAAAGACACCAAAAAAAAAAACTGACACTAAAAAAAAAAACGATCGGCTGTGAAACGGCCGAGTTCTTAGGGGTCAAATTCCCCCAGGTAAAAACCTGGGCCCGGTCTTACAAAGAGTTACGATTGATCCAAATCAATCGTAAGTCCTCCAATCAATCGCAAGTTTGCAGTCTCCTATCTCTTATGTACATAGTTACGATTGATATCAATCGCAAATAAGTTGCGATTGATATCAACTCTTTGTAATACGGGGTCCTGGTCTGAAATAGCCCGGTTAAAATAGGGTTAAACAAGCCTCCACGAGCGACTCGAAGCGAGAATGTGAAGGCGATCGTTTTCGGTCTAAGGGCTGTGGCGTATTAAAAGGGAAGACACGATCCCATCATAATATTATGCAGTGCGCTCGCCGCAGTTAGATATTGTGCCTTTTCTGTGGATTTCAGCGTACGTGTTTTCAGGCGCGTAGCCAGGGGTGCGATCGCCCCCTCCCCCCCAAAAAACAAAACAAAAAAACGCAGGCCCCAAAAAAGAGAAAGAGAGAAGAGAAAAAAGTGAGAGGACGTAGGAAGAAAAAGGAGCAGACAAAGAAACATGACAAAGACTGTGTTAAAAAGATTATCAAAGAAACAACAGATAGGCCTATGCATTATATATTATCCTTTTTTTTATAAATGTAATTGTGAAATGAGCTTTGAATTCTATAGCCATCAGCCCAGCCCAGCCCAGTTCGCCTTTCGTCCAGCTCGACATAACATAATCATGCGTACCTACACAATAATATGACTGTCGAGCTCTACGGATAAGTTCTGTTCGTCACAGAGGTCCAGACGGATTCTATTTTGAGCAGCTGAGGAGAGAGAAAGGAATTGCTAGCTAGTATGTAGATACGACCCCGCTCTCATACCAGAAAAAAACAAGAAATAAGTCATAATAATTTGGCAAATAATGACTAACATATTTCCCGCAAGCAATTATGGAAATCTTATGATGAAATGCTGATTGTTTGGTGATTGGTTGATTTAAACGTCAATATATTTATCACATGCATGATGCTCATTTCTGAAGACAGCCTTTAAAAAAAAAATCGAAATCTTGTATGACAATGAATCAAATAGTATTTTTTGAAAATTCACACAAGGATTAAGAGTCAAAAACGGTACAACGAATCGTCTTCTTTCTCTAATAATTTAATGAAACGTCAAAGGGGAAACTCCCCCTCCCTGCACCCACCCCCTAGGGAGCGCTTGCGCGCTCTGTAAGTGATTCCCCCCTAAAATAAAATCCTAGCTATATACGCGCTTGCGTGTTTTATCCCCGGGGTACTCAGATTTGGTATGAACGGGGGTGTGCCGCTCAAGCCTCGAAACCCCTACCCATTTTTAAGGGTCATTTTGACAAAATTTGACTTGGAATTGAACAAGAAATTCTCTCCAATACCTTTAATGCTTAATCTTATATTATTCCTGACATTATACAGAGTTAGTCTGTCAGGATTTTTTTTTAAATTCGAATAAGAACAACGTCATTTTCAGATGAAAAGCACCCGTGTCATTTTGACACTGCAAAAACAAAAGTGCCCACGTCTGCGCACTCATTTTACACACAGTTCGGGATTTTTGACATAAAAGGCAACTTTTCGAGGCTTGTGAATAGAATTGCTGTAATAAGGACGACAAATTTATATTCGTTTCATGTTTTGTTCTATCAGAAAACAGATCAAAGGCAAAACGTACGTACATAGACATAGTACATGCACTATAATTAGCGGCGGGTCATCCCTCTTGCGTCACACAAGTCCCGGATGTAAAAACAAAGTTGCACAGCGGACACAATTTAAAGCCCAAGTCCACTCCAAAAATAACTTACTTTCAATAGAACCAGAAAAATCAGACAAACCAATCAAAAAAAGTTTGAGCAAAATCGGATAACTAATAAGAAAGTTATGAATTTTTAATGACATGAAAAACTTTGAAAATCACTACACAAATTGGCAACTCACTCATGAGTCTGTGACGTATGGTCCTCACTATCCACTAATTATTTTCTTTATATTGATAATATAAATTTCCTATTTTCACCCTAAGAATCTTATTTCTTCACACCAGCATCCAAGTTAGATTGTTAGTAATATGTTTTTGTGTGGATGCACAAATAAAGAGTAATTTTGTCCAGTTAAATCATGAAAATTTGAATTTTGATAAACTATTTATATAAAAATCAATAATTATGAATATACAATATTCAGAAAATAGTATCAATTCTTCAAAATTCATAAAGGTTTTTGGGAAATGTCATGCACGCAATATGATACAAATCATATAACCTGGGCAAAGGCATGGGGAAATCAAGTTTTGGGGATAAAAAGGGAAATTAATGGGATTAAACTATATAAAGCAATTGATAAGTTGTGAGGACATGACGTCACAAACTGATAACCATCTTGGCAATTTGTGTTGTGATTCTCATTGTTCCATAGTTTTACATACTTTTTCAAAAATTCATAACTTTCTTATTAGTTATCCGATTTTGCTCAAACTTTTTTTGATTGGTTTGTCTGATTTTTCTGCTTTTATTGAAAGTAAGTTATTTTTGGAGTGGACTTGCCCTTTAAGGTTGCAAATTGGTCACTTCAAACGAAGATTTCTTGGTTGGATGACAATGTTTGGCTTCATTTATAAGACTCTCTTCTTTATATACATGCAAAATTTATCCAAATCTGACATTTCCAACCTGTTCCATCCTCCTTTAAAGATACTATGTCCCTTTTGCAGCCAACATTAAGTTCTGTGGAACTTTGCAGGAATTATGAATATGTCACGTATTTCCTATCTGTGAATTTTAAACGTAAGCAGTGTCCTAGTATTCAAATTATATAAGGAAACCCGTTTACTTTCTAGACTTCCCTGTCAGACACTATTGAGTGACTGACTGACATATTTTTTTCTTTGGTAATAACATACATAAAATGAGCTGTAACAGGTACATGAGCATTTGTACACATCAATAACCCACTACTTGTAATAGCCAAGATTAAACTGATTGAATCTATGTGCAGCACAAAACGTACGACCATTCTGTACAAGGGTCTGAAAATCAGACTTGCAATCACTAAAATCGATTCGACAACTAATGGTCGTTATTTTCCGACAAAAAGCCATTTTCAAACCCTTTCGTTTTGAGGGAAGTTCTAAATAAGTATTGTCTTTCAAATGCCGTTGGAATTTAACTAACCTTTTCATTTTTGTTTGAACCTCCAAATGGGACATAGTACCTTTAAGGGACTTGCATTTCCATGTACCTTTAGGATCTTGTAATTTCCCCCTAAAGCTTTTTAAACGGTTCCAAACAAAGTCATAGAATTCTCATTACTTTGTTATTTCTTATCCCTTTCTTCTGGATATCTTGTTACAGCTTGCACCCAAAAATACATCTATACGATTTGTATAAAGCAGCATTCTCAAAGGTTAGACATATTAAAGGCCCAAAAAATGAAAAGGTTAAATTCCACCGGCATTTGAAAGATAATACTAATTTAGAACTTCCCTCAAAACGAAAGGGATTGAAAAGTCTTTTTGTGGGAAAATAACGACCGTTAGTTGTCGAATCGACTTTAGTGATTGCAATTATTTTAGTAAATAGTCTGATTTTCATACCCTTTTACCGAATGGTTGTACGTTTTGTGCTGCGCAAAGATTCAATCAGTTTAATTTTGGCCATTACAAGAAGTGGATTATTGATGTAGACAAAATTTAATGCTCATGTACCCTTTACAGCTCATTTTATGTATGCTATTACCAAAGAAAAAAAGAAGTCAGTCAGTCACTCAATAGTGTCTAACAGTGAAGTCTAGAAAGTAAACGGGTTTCCTTGCATAATCTGAATACTAGGACACTGCTAACGTTTACATTTCACAGATAAATATAGGACATACGTGACATATTCACAATTCCTGCACCTTTAAGAAAGAATTCAGACATTTTGATTGCCTTGTTAAATTCCTCGAATATTCACGAATTTCGTCGGGGTCTCCCTTAATTTTGCGCCCTGATGATAGGAGAAAACTTGATTTAATATACACAAATTTCAAAGAAATTTCTTAAGCTGTTTTGTGGAATTAGCCCTTGTGAACTTTCTTCATTTATTATTTATCTTATCCGATTGATTTACGCAACCTGAGTTGCTATAGTATAATAACTAAACAATTGTCACATGATATAGGTTAATAAAAATATGTTTTTTTTTTAATGGTTTGGCCATGTTGTACGCATGCCGCATCCATACCAAGCATACCAGAATGACTTTAATGCACGCAGACCTCGGGGACGCCCTCCAACGAGATGGAAGGACCAAGTCCGGTGCGATGTGGGATTACCCACACAAGAGGCAGAGCAACAAGCTCGTAGGGGAGCAAGGGGACACACCGTCCTATGCACCTAAGTCAGTAAGTCATAGGTTAATGTCCACCAATTATTGGCGTCAATCTAGAAACATAAGAAAGACGATTCGCATCTCGTTCTTTCGTCAGGGAAGTACAGTCTAGCCTACATGTGCAGGCAGCCCGTAACTCTCGCAAATGCTGGTATTTTCTTAAAGCAGCCATTCTATGAAATATGACTATACATCAATGGAAAGCTTATGACCTCAGGAATTTGGAAAAAGTTATTTCAGATTTTGAAAATACCTAATTAAGTCGTAAACAAACAAAAAACACAAATGTTTCATCATTCGTTTTCTCGCTCAAATAAAACAAATAAAACGCCCAAAATAATGTGACGTAGGCGATTGTAGCATGTCCCCAAAACATAAACAAAAGCTCGTAACCACTACATGGAGTCTATTTAATTTTAATTACATGTGTGATCGTGGTCACATATGTATATTTATGGAAAAGATATGAGGCGTTTCACTTTCTGTAGATCTTGAGCTGTCATATGACATGCAATGTCAATTTTAATCAACGTCTACTTTAATAATTATTTTTGCTCACCAAGAATATAAACAGCAGTCTCGATCCATTGGCTATTAATAAAGGCTATTATTGTAGACTGGCTGTATAACTGATGGCCGTTTATCAGTCTCGAGCCCTTCACAACAGGAAACCCCGGACCACGTCACATTTGATATGACAAAACTGACCAGTGGGCATTTCTGTAATATGCTGACCAGAGCTAGAATGATGTGAGGGCAAGTTTTTATCCCTATTATTATAGACGGTAGTCTCTGGCCGTTGTAAGGATGGTGATGACTGATGAGTGCGTGGGGTGTGCGCGCACGCATTCAACTCTGGTCTAAGGACAGGCGTTAGACGCTGAGCATGAGCTATGAGTGAAGCATATCATGGACGCATATCCACAGGAACTTCAGGAAATACAGCTGATAATTTGATACAATTCATCCTGCGGCCGGACTGCAGTGCATGCAGTGACTGCCAGCCGAATAAATTGCTCGACACTGCACTCTCTCCACATGCGGACAGGCCTATACACATGTCTGGCCTTATACCGCGTTGCCTGACGTGTCTTTGCGCTGCACTGCCGAATTAAGTTACTTACATGAATTAAACTTCTCTTAACGGAGCCATACTTCTCACGGACGGCCAGTTTACTAGGAATGTAGTTCTTGATAATGACTTACAAATTCTCATCATGGATTTATAAAAGGAATTATAACTTTCAACAGGATTCAGTTTTGATGTGTTGATCGGATTATGCAACCATCCTCGCCGTCGAACGCTTTGTTTTGGTCTGCAGTCTTAGCTCTCCGTGTATGCGCCCACAGCCAGACGACATCATGTTCCCGATTATGAAAAGGGTAAGTTTTATCTCTTTTATTCGTAAACGTTTTTTTCCTACTTTTTAAGTCGTTTGTTGCCTATTTATCTCCATTCATACTAATGTCCCAAGTTCCCAACGGTGAAAATCAGCGGGGATGTAAACACTATCATGCGAGCCACTAATACGAATAGTATACATGGTATGAACTTCAGCATGCATACTACTCATTTAAGTAAAGTGCTCTCTAGAAATGTTGGTATGATCAACAAATTGAAGTTTGTGTTCCCAAGAAATGTACTTAGCATGTTGTACTGTTCCTTAATTTTGCCATACTTAAATTATGGTGTGCTAGCCTGGGGTGTCTCAGCCAAATCCTACTTAAATAAAATTCTGCTCATTCAAAAGAGAGCAGTGAGAATTATTTCGGCAGCTGATTGGCGCGCTCACACTGACAAGCTATTTCGCGAAAATAAAATGCTGAAGGTAAAAGATATATACTTTCTATATCTTTCCATATCTTTCTGTATCAGCTGGAGAAGGGTGAAGCTCCCATGGCAATAGCATCTATTTTTGTAAAGAATAACCAAATACACAAATACTCTACTAGGCAGGCTGCCTTATACCATGTGTCACCAGCTAGAACTCAGCTTAGGATTAATACACTTGCACATACTGAACCAAAGTATTGGAACTCTTTAGACTGTTCTATTAGGCAGTCTGTAAGCTCTTCTGTCTTCAAACGTAAGCTGAAATTTCATCTACTGTACACCTACAGACTACAGTGAATAGATCTGATATTTATTAATATTCAATATAGGTAAGTGGATTAGCATTGTCCCCCCGTGTTGTACATGGTTGTACATTATCCTCCTCCCCCTATTTCTTTACTTTTCCATTATCTTTATTCTGTTTTCTTTTTTAGTCTACCATATTTTGTAAATTAGTGGTAGATCTGATATTTATTTATAGTCTGTATAGGTTACTAGATTAGTATTGTTAGTCCCCCTCCCCCTGTACTGTAACCTACTTCTTAAAAAAAATGTTGTTCCTGTAAAGGTGATCTGTGTCTTAACAAGCTGTGCTTCTTAACAGACCACCTCTTTTTCCACATTTGTTAAAGTCTTTATTACTGTTTCATTGTTAATGTATTTATGCTAGTTGACGATAAACTTGTTGCTACTGTTCCTGAATGAAATGTTTTTTTATGCAAGTGGAAGGAAATAAACAAATCTTGAATCTTGAATCTTGTGTGTGGGGGGAGGGTTCATGGTCGAGGTCTTATGGATACAGTCATCACTAGACTGCGGATCACATGGTTCGCGGTTCGAGTTCCACCGCGGCGCTAATGTCCTTTGCCAGGACATTAATCTAAATTTGCCACGCTCGACCCAGTTGAGGTAAATGGGTACCTAGCTGGCAGGAATGACTTCCTTGAAATGCATGCTAGACTCCTAGACTAGAGCACCATATCACCTAGACCGAAAATGTTGTCTCTTTCGTTCGTTAGCAAAGTGACTCGGTAACATTATTAAAGGTTGATGAAAAAAAACTGCGTAATTTTTGTATGAAATGTTACTTATTATATTCCTTCTACTGTACTAACCCTCTAGCATGCAACAAATCCTGAAAATATTCTCAAATCACAAAGATATTTATGGTTTCCTTTGAAGGCGTCACTGGTCAACACCTTCTAACAGTATATTCTCCCAACCGTCTTTGAATTTTCCCAACCGTTTTTCCATGAAAATAAGACATAAGACAGGATTTTTAAAATCTTTCAACGCTTAAATGTCTGCAATGATATATAGAGCCAATTCATAGCTTTGTTACGATTTACGTTCACCGAAATTGTAATAATATAGTTGGGAGAATTAAGGAATCGATCAGATCAGTTTTTCCCAATTTTTATCGTTAATAATGGCGATCTGTTTTCACTCAAACTTTCAGATTATCTTTAATTTTACATCTAGCATTGAAGTCCCTACCTTAGCACCATTTTCTCTCATCGGAACAATGTTACCAAGAGGAGCCGACCCTACCCAAATCAGAGGTCTAATCACCAGCACACTCCTTGACACTCCTGTCGCTCCACAAACCCCGGCTTTATAGCATATAGAATAGCTGCCATTAATCAATATTAATTGATTTATGGCTGCTATTCTTAATGCTAAAGCTGGGGTTTGTGGAGCTAAATATTGATTAATGGCAGCTATTCTTTATGCTGGGTTTGTGGCGCGACAGGAGTGTCTTAAAGTCTGACCAAGGAGCTTTACCTCTGACAAACATGAGCGCTATACAGGAACCCACTATTTAATGTATGTTATTGGGATCAAATCTCTCTTTCATTACGATATGTCTATTGTCTAATCTTCACATCTTAACAGAATGAATTAGAGTTCACTACACAACTATCGTTGGTTGGTCAATGAATCACACATGGGCCCCGTACTACAAAGTTTTGTGATAAATTGCAAAAGGGAAATGGCCATTCAAAGTCATAGTTCATAGCATCCACACATTTTTCAAAAGGCTGACCATTAACAAGTCATGATCGTCGTTTCAAATTTGCAGTTGATCGCAACTCTTTGTATTACGGGGCCCAGCAGAACAACATTTTGAAAGTTTATCGGTTAAAGCTTAAAGCACATCCCTAGAATTTTGCAATTTTAGCAACTATAATAGCTACAGTTAAAATTCGAATTCAAGTTCAAAGTAACATTTCTTTTCTTCCGATTTTATTTTGTTGATCAAGTCGACTTGTAGCTGTAACTATTCAATTCAGAACTTTATTTCAGACTCAGCTGAACACGGGCAGAGGTCCATAAAACATAATTATGTTCGATAGATATATAGGGAAAAGAGCGGAGTATAAACATGATGAGTATTATAACAACAAATCTTACAAAGAGTATGACAACTAAACTATACTACGTATACAATCTAAACTGTAACATATAACCTGTTAAGATTGATAAAAGTATAGCAATCTATAATGTACGCGCTGTACGTTTTCTCCCCTCTCAAAGGAAAGGCGCGTTTATTACGTGATGAGTGGTCTGATTTACGCGTGATGACCTTTCACTGGTTATAAGGTTTCAGCCCCTTCCCTGTTTCCGCTGAGACTATATCTGTGTGTAGATTGGTGCATGTTACATCTCCCTGACAGTACGTAGGCCTACGTGCGATTATATTTCGACTTCTACTATTACGCGAGCAATGTGCAGACAATGTCAGTCTGATAGTTTGTTGAAATGTGTGGTACATCATACAGTTTCACGAAGTTTGGTTTAATGTTGTCCCTGTTGTTAAAATGATATGCCAGTCTTTAAGATTTATCTTCACAAAATTTGTCTTGTTTTCATCATAGTCTTGTCGAATAAAATCATCCTCTGTGCTTGATTAATATGTTAAAAAGGTAACGTTATGGACATTCTATGGTTTGGTTTAATTTTCCGTATAAAACACATATGAACATTTAAAAAAATGATAATTACTTTAACAGAATATTTACGGATGGATCGCTATATTTACAGCAATAATTTATTTATTAAATGGCTCTGTTCTTCCTAGAGCTCCAGAAGAAAAAAGGAACAAAAGAAACAGGAAAAGACAGAAGAAAATAATTAAATTAAACATGCATGAACATAATACAAAATATGGAATAAACATATGCATAAATTATACATGACATGAATGTAACACAAAATATCACAAATATATCGTACGCTCATATACTATGAAAACATGTCAACCTGAATGAATAATAATAATATTGGTTGTTTTTACGGCGCACATATTCCACCACGCAAGGTGCTCAAGGCGCGGTGCTCCATGCAGTTCTGCTACAAGACGTGCTAGGCTACCGTTTTTGGTGCTCACAGCATTCAAGAAATTCCTTCCTATACCGGTATCCATCTGGTCATTCGATTGCATTGTGAAAGAAACGGTGTGAAATCGATCAGAAAAGTTGATCATGTAGCATATAAGTATATTGGTGCGTACTGCAAGGTTCTGGAATCATCAAAATGATAATAAATTTGGCCCAGTCTTGGTAAACGTAACAAGCACTGTACACAGAAAGATGTATATGGGACTACACAAACATGTGGTATAAAAAGATACCATGATGTAGATAATACAAAGTATAAAAGACAGACTGATGTTATAAATAATAACGATTGATGTGATGCCAAGTAAACTCGGTGAAAGGATTATGTGCCTCAGCATTTTTGATGAAATCCTTTTTCTTTTAAACCTCACAAATTGATGATGTTGAATATGTTTAGTTTCCTATTTCAGACTGTCTCGAATGTGAAACTTTCGTTTCATTTGTTGCGATGATGGAGTTCAAATATCTTTCTTTTGCTAAACATTGGGAAACAACTGTGTGATGACTCGAAGGATGATGACGGAGTTTATAGATGGCTCACCCAAAAATTAAAAGATCAAAGTGAAAGATTGGCATTGTGAAACACGCATGAAATTAGATAATTGGATCACCAACCGATTTAGCAGGAACTCAATCAAACACGAATTATAGGAAATTGACAATTTGAACTTAGGAAGTGGTAAGTGCATGTCTGATTCCTGTACATTATAAAAATGAATGGAAAAGTATTTAGTAGTCTTTTAAAGATACTATGTCCCTTTCGCAGCCAAAATCAAATTCTGTAGAACTTTGCAGGAATTATGAATATGTCATGTACAGTATGTCCTATCTGTGAAATTTAAACATTAGCAGTGTCCTAGTATTCAAATTATGCAAGGAAACCCGTTTACCTTCTAGATTTCACTGTCAGACAGACAGACACTACTGAGTGACTGACTGACATCTTTTTTTTTCTTTGGTAATAACATACATAAAATGAGCTGTAACAGGTACATGAGCATTTGTGTACATCAATAACCCACTACTTGTAATGGCCAAAATTAAACTGATTGAATCTTTGTCCAGCACAAAACGTACGACCATTAGGTAAAAGGGTCTAAAAATCAGACTATTACTTAGGTGATTGCAATCACTTAAGTCGATTCGACAACTGATGGTCGTTATTTTCCTACTAAAAACCATTTTCAAGCCTTTTCGTTAGGAGGGAAGTTCTAAATCAGTATTGTCTTTCAAATGCCGTTGGAATTTAACCTTTTCATTTTGTTTGGCCTGCAAATGGGACATAGTACCTTTAATAAGTGTCATACAACATTTCGTTGTGAATGTGTTAGGAAAAGTATAATTAATGCTAAATATATTACTCATTGCGGATGTAGTATCGAAAATAATATCGCTAGTGATATTCGTTTGTCTCGCAATGTGGTCAATAAGGAATAAGAGTATAAAACACCCTTGCTTACATTAGTTTTTATCACCTGACGAAGTGTTGCAGCGGCGCACGAAACGTCGAGATCTTTTAGATTCCTTATTGACCACATTGCGAGACAAACGAAAAGTATAATTGTTTACTAGTGTCCTCCATAAAAACCGGTCTAGATCTTTGTAGATTAGCCCTTTCGAGAGAATCATTCTACTCTGAATTTGGAGAGTACATGACTTTGAACATGTATTCCCAAATAGCAAACGAGTCGCATGGCAAAAAGTATGGCAAAGTATCATTCTCCTGCTAGTTTAAAACTCTTAGACCAGTCTTATTACTATGACGACGTATGAAAAAAATCAATATCATCAATATCTTGGCTTGTTACCTTCCAACTGCACAATAATTCGTGTTATTGTGCCTCGGGGTTGTATTCGTATGTTCTTAATGATTGGCATGTGCTGTTTTGAATTGCCCTCCTGATGGAAACTTGCGGCATAGAATGTTCATTGCCCCCTATGATGAGGCCTGGGTCGAGGTCAAAGGTCACTTGCAATGCTGACAAGTTGGGGCATATTGCAGCAAGGTGTGCACTTCATGCTGTATCGTTTTATTTCACAGATGTTCCGATTCCCAGGTGAAAATACCGAGGAAACTTCCTTCAGTTGTTCTATTTTTCGCTAGCATTAGTCTAGTTACCAAGCAGAGTGATATTTTTTTTACAGCTATTCTCCTCAAAGGCCATACTATACTTCAGCTAATTTCTGTAAATAAAAATAGATACAGCCTATCATATCAGTTGGGAGAGGCGAGCCGGGGAGGTTGGGGACTTCCCCTACCCTATCAACTGTCAGAGAAAGTGCGAGAGAGAGAGAGGGGGAGAGAAAGAGAAGAGAGAGAGAGAGAGAGAGAGGTGGGGATGGGACGGAAACATTACTGTGAAGAAGGAAAGAAATAGTCACCCCTCCCTTCCCAAGGGAAGCTTCCTGGTACTATATAGTGTCACCCCAATGAATGACTGGACTCATGCTATGCCGGGCATGTAATGGTAGGGCGGCATATAGAGTTACAATGTGGTACCCAACTTGTGCCTGTAATGTTGTGGCAGCTAGGGCCTGGACAAAGTTTGAAATCCTCTTTTATCAGATGTTACACAGCTGCTTTAGAGACAGGTTAATTGAATCCACTTTGGTTAAAGGATTGTTATAGGGGCCTGATTCTCTTTCGTGATCTGAAGTGTTTGAAGAAAAAAAAATGGCCCAGCCCATTATTCCACGGAAAGGGCAGAGGGGAGGGGGGGGGGTGTCCTCCATAAAAACCGGTCTTAACTTTAAATGATTAGTGGTAATATTTGTTTGTTTGATCTGATGGAAAAGAAACATTCGGAAGCAAAAGGGAGGTACATATTTAACAGTGTCTGTACGCTAATCAATCTGAATTTGAGTTCCCGGATGTGACTCATGTATCTCTCTTTAGTTTCAAGCTGCGTGTCTTAGTATGGCGTGTGTGCAAAAAAAGGCATACCGCAGGTTGCAAGCACTGATAATAACTAGTAGTATTACAGGTTCTAAAAATAATGTAGGACCAGGGGATTATAGGGCTGTAGACTAACATTTCCCTAGTAGGACTAGGACTAGCCATAGGACAGTACACTACACATCATAACTAGAGCAAATATAGCCATCACTGTGATGTTTCTTGTCTGACTCTAGTTAGCAGGCATAAACCCTTGTCAATGTCAGTCATATCTCGTACTTATTAGTTTTTAAGTCCATGGTGTTATGTATATTGTAGCTCTCAAAACCCGAGCAGAGCTGGGGACAAAGTAAGGTAAGGCTCAAAACTTTGCAGCATCGTGTTTTAGTCTATGCCTGAAGACCAAAAGCCAAGGACTGTAATAGGCCTATGGCTATGGGAGCAGGACATGTACTAGGCTATACTAGACATGTGACTTTATCTTAGGGCAAAATAGTAGACCTACCTTCCGAAGAAGAAAAGAAGACGGTAAGATTGAGAAGAAGATGAAGAGGAAAAAGAAGAGGAAAAAGTAGAAGAGAAGGAGGCTATTCTCGATGAAAATGCACGCGTGCGAAAAATGGCAGCGAGATCATCAAATTTACACCTTGGTTCAGGTGCACCATGTCATCAGTCAGATTGCCGACAGTCACATGACCAGGACCAATTTTTCCCGGCAGTCACAGTCATGAACCCTGCAGCTACAGAGGTCAGTCAAGGTGTAGAGTCTCCTCATTAAATTTAAAATAACAAAACATGTTGTGTTTGACAACTTTGAAGGTGTCTACTGTTTTCTATCAATTATCAAACATCCTGAAGTAATAATCTCCTAGCAAAATTTTTTCTAGGGGTAAACTGTACCGACGAAAAATGAATAACTTCATTATGAATCTTCGTCGAGGACATAAATGATGAGCTTACACGAGTAGTGATGGAGCAACATTGTGAGTCGTGAGGGAGCTGAAAACAGAATATAATTTCTAAAGCTCCTTGGAATTAGCGCATGCACGTGCAGGGATACCATGTGTGTGGTTCTTATACAGGCCATAGTCACATTAATTTTGTGCAATGCATGAGATTTCCAGCAAGATTAAGTCAATTTCTCTTTATTTTTCTCCGTTGAAAACACCAAAATTTACATCAATTTTTAAGTACTACACATAATCAACATTTTCCAATTGCTTCTAGTTGTAGACCGTTTCTTGTAAAGGAGGAGAACAGAACAAACAGTAGCCGCGTCGAGCAACTACCGTAAACTAGGAATGTCCTCCAGCCGTGAGGTTCCCGTTGGTTTCCCTCGAAAATCTTCCCGCTAATCTCATCTCATCTTCACATGACCCTTCTGACAGCAGTATGACATTTAAGGTCACTATCATGAAAATAATGTTATCTTACCATCAAGATGCTGCATTTATCCGCTTTTCATGTCTTACATCTCACTCAGTCACACCACCAGATCGACTCTACACCGAATCCAATCCAACCAATTTCTGACCATTCGTGGTAATGTAACTGTTCTTTCGATCAGTGTCGGTCCGGTGTCGGTTTCGTTGATGTGACTGAGGTATTAAGTATGAAGCTTACACATATTTCTATTTGATCTGGGCCATTTAATAACTTTTAAACAGTTACAATTAATTCCATTTTCTCCAAATTAATTATTAATTGTTTTCACTACAATCAATATAATCTTTAGTATTTTCCAATAAATAGTAATTTAGGCGGTTGATTTAATATGTTGTACGGTAATAGTTGCAGCATAATTGGAGGTAGAAAAAGTCCAATACAAACTAATGTCTTGATGATAAAGGGCCCGGATTTACCAAGGGATCTACCAAACATAATGTAAGGACAATTTATTTAATTAATTAATTCGTTTATTCATTTGTTTAATTTAATTGTATTTATTTTATTATTTACTTAATTTACTCATTTATTTATTATTTTAATCCTATTTATTTATCTTATTTATTTATTATTATTATTATTATTATTATTTTATTTTATTTATTTTATTTATTTATTTTTATTTTTTTTTTTTTGGGAGTACACGGAAAAGATTCTTCACGGGTGCATGGCGGAACCCCTCTCCCCCGCCCGCCCCGCTAAGAAAAAAGAAAATGGTCGTACATAGATCATCGAATAAACTCATTACAAATTAATTCTGATAAAACCGATCATTCGCCCTATATGCACCATATAAACAAACTTTCAACAAATGTGTCCTAATTGTTTGAATGAGACTTCAAATTTTGTTTCTTTTTCAAGGAAAATGAGGAATGCCCCTGGAAACATGAAAATGATAACAAAGGTCAATATACAGTTGGCCTATCTCCATTGTGTTCCGAAATTCCTCGCTAGTGATCTTCGCCATCTCATGTGCGCGAACTCTTTTCTAGACCTGTTCATATATGGTTAGTATTTTATAAGGTTGGTTGATTTGTCATGGATAGCGAAGATTAGAAATGACAAAATTATATCCGCAAACTGAAAATACACTCAATGTAAAACATGTAGTCCAGTTGATCAAATGCCAACAATTATATATGGATATGCGAAGCTTCTTACGTAGTGTTTACCTTCCACTTAATTTCCACTTGACTTTATGTTAAGTGAGTTAAGTGGTTTTCGTAATTTAATTTTCGAAAAATAGTGGTTGGTCAATTGATATCATTGGTACCGTGTGGACACTGGTGATATATTTGTAGTTTTGTACAGCCAAATTGGAAATTACATGTAATGATGTGATTGATGTCACTTAGTTAATAAAGTTTATGATACGACTTAAACCCTAAAAATTAAATTTTATTTTGGCCGTGCAATTGCATTGTTGAAAGAACTGTGTGAAAGTGGTTTGAAAAGGTTGTTGATGTAAGTGAGTGATCGGTGTATGGTGTGAGGTTATGGAATCATCCAAAAATAATAAATTAGTCCGGTATTGCTAAAGTTGACATTCACTGTACACAGAAATGTTTATATAAGACTAAACAAACATGTGGCATGAAAGTGTATCCTACAAGTTTATAACCTTAAGTTGTTACTCGTCATATTTTGAATATGAGGGCGTTTGAAGTGCCATCTTTTTCAAGGGACATTTTTGTACATATGATATTCTTCTACACTTACATAAAAATATTGCAAAAACACACAAAGCATTTTTCACCATTCCCAGAATGCAACCTTCTCTTTAACGATTTCATATTTTCCTTTACATCTTGATTTTGATTTGATTTTATTTCTGCATTTGTCCAAATATAATAACAAAGAACAGATAAACGTAAGGCATAATACAAAATATACAAACAATAATAACTTCATGTTATTTTATTTACACATATAATAACGACCTTAATATTTCTATAACATATTATTATAAATTTAAAGTATTACCCGAGCTATCTGTGGAAAAAGTGCAGGAGACCTCAACCATAAGCGATAGGATATAGGATGGCGGCCTCAAAAGAAAAATCTTAAGGTGAAATTTAAAAATAAAAATGTGTTCATACGATCTTTGTGTATGAGTTTGTGAGTGTCTTGTGTGAGTGTATTGTGTGTGTGTGTGTGTGATCAGAAATACTCATATTTGCTTGCGTGATATTTCTAGTGTGAACGGGGCAGGCCTCATGGTGTGAATGATTTATAGTCCTGGTGAGCAGCAGATCATAAATTGTTCTATATATTTCCACTTCATCACCCGTCATCGACATTCCTTCCTCCGGCGTGCGTGAGGGTATAACATGTCTCCAATCCTACCCTTCTAACAAGCAGACTGATTATAAGCAGACTTAAATTAAGAGAAACAGAATTGCGAAAGTTTGAAATAAATCGGACGAAATATAATCAATGATAAGAGAGTTATGAATGTTTCAAATACTAGATGCGAATCTCAAATTGGCAGTTTGGTCAGTGGATTGTGACGTAGTCGCGGATAAAATAACACAATGGGATAACTCTCCCGTTTGGCGTGTTAAAAAATATCATTAATTTCCGTTTTTCTCCTAAGTGTCTTTTCCCTTGGGTGGACTACTCAAAATATATGATCTATAGTATATTATTACAGATCCTCTAAGGAGAAATGACCCTCCTGAATCATACACTTTTTGAAAAATTAATTTTAGTCATGTTGTGTGTCGGAACAATTAGGAAAGTTGTCCTCCATTACTTCACAGAGACATTACCTATATACCGATTCAGCCAATTTGAAGAGCCCATACCTATAGTGCTTACAACTTTTAGAAATTCATAACTTTCTCATCTTTTGTCCGATTTCATTCAAACTTTCCTCAGTCTACTTCTCTGATTTTTTTTCTGCTTTCATCTATAGAGTAGTTTGCTATCAAGGTTGGATTTCCCTCTAAAGAGAAATTAAGTTTTGTATTAAAGATGGAAAATATATGTCAGCTTGTTATTATGTTTTATATTTTATGTCGGTTTGGTCCATAAAATCTGCACCTCATCCTGCTGTCATCAACATTCGTCCCTACCCAGTAGATAAATTAAAGATATAAACGTCTTCAAGCTTTAGGTATGACGGTTCGTTACCAGGATTCCTGATTGAGAGCAATGAGCAATATTAAAGAGAGTAAAATTCTCACATGTAATTGTAAAATAAATACACCTTTTTGGTCTCTTTTTATATGTGGGAGGGTGGGGATGTCCTTTTTCTGGTTTGTTTGTTGTTGTTTTTGTGGGTTTTTGCAAAATTCTCTTTGATCAGTAAAATTTCATTATCGTGTTAGTTCTGGTTTGTTATATCTTATAGTTTTTTGAATAAATAAATACTGACATGTTATAAGTACATGTATTTGCAAGTTCGTTCAAAACATTACATTTCCGTGTTTAGAACTGTTCAAACTGTGTATCGTCTCGTGTGAAGTCATTCATCGGCTGTAATATAAGTTCAGGAGTCAGTAGATGCCAACGGATGGGGCCCCATTGCGGACTTAAAGGTGAAGTCATAATTGTGTCGCTCCTGACCTAAATATAATTATTGCAAATATGTTTCTGTACAACCTAAGTATGGAAAAAATAATTCCGTCATCAAGAACGAAGAAAATGAAAGTTTATGAAATTTTATGTACAAAGCAAATGGAAAGGGAGGTCGCAAGACATGTCACAGAGTTGCCAATGTGTATTTGATTGATCGCAACTTCAAACATTCATAACTGTCTAATTTTTAAGCGGAATTTGTGATAAAACAGCAAGCTAAACTTGGCTAGGGTCTAAAATCGATTTTCAGATCAAAATCGGTTTTAAAGGTACTATGTCCCATTTGCAGGCCAAAAAAATGAAAAGGTTAAATTTCAACGGCATTTGAAAGACAATACTAATTTAGAACTTCCCTAAAAAAAAAGGGGGGGGTTGAAAATGTCTTAAAGTGGGAAAATAACGACTATTAGTTGTCGAATCGACTTAGGAGCTATAGAGCCAGTAAGTAATAGTCTGATTTTCAGACCATTGTACCGAATGGTCGTACGTTTTATGCTGCGCAAAGATTCAATCAGTTTAATTTTGGCCATTACAAGTGGGTTATTGATGTAGACAAATGATCATGTACCTGTTACAGCTCATTTTATGTATGTTATTACCAAAGATGAAAAAGCCAGTCAGTCACTCAATAGTGTCTGACAGTGAAGTCTAGCAAGTAAACGGGTTTCCTTGCATAATTTGAATATTAGGACACTGCTAACGTTTAAATTTCACAGATAGGACATACATGACATATTCATAATTCCTGCAAAGTTCTACAGAATTTGATGTTGGCTGCAAAAGGGACATATAGTATCTTTAATTGATGAAACACCCCCAAAGACGTCCGCGAGTCTTATTTCGGAGTAAGAGTTGAGTCTTTATGCTTTTATGTAGCAATATTCATTGTGTCAAAATATTTTATAATAGAGACCAATCAGACCATTGGACTAGACCCACGGACTGCATGCACGACAAGGTCATTAATGGTGGTCAAGGCAACAAGAGGTCAAGGGTTAAAAAGGTCAACACATGCTAAATGGACATAAGGTAGCACTTAGCACTGTCAGACTGTCAGCTGTAAGTCTTCCCATTGACATGTAGTTTGCAAGCACAAACTCATGTCAGTCGTGTCTGCACCATGACACAAAAATAGGCTCTACTTTAGGCGATCCTGACACAAGTGGGGGACACTGGGGAAATGTATCCCCCAACGATTGGTGAAAAAAATAACATAGAACATGCATATACAAAAAAGAAGAGGAGTGGAAAGGGAAAAGGTGGTGAGGGCGCCACTGACCGAGATGTTGAGTGCTTCAGTATTCTGGTCTATATTAATAAGAACTTTCAAGTTCATACTTGAAACCCCACTATCAAAAAGCCAAATCTCTAGAAGTGATAAACACTAGGTATAAAACACACTTACATATATACACAGACGGATCTAAAGATCCCAAGAGAGGCCATGCGGTATTCGTAATAAGAGAAGAGGGTCGCTATTCATAATACAAAATCGGGGTCGTTATTCATAAGGGTCCCTATTCATAATACGACTAGAGGGTCGCTATTCTTAATACGAAAAGAGGGTCGCTTCTCTTGACCCATTGTAAACAGGTGGTCAGCTCTGGTGAAGCTACATACAACTGTCTCTTGTTAGGTCACTACACTGCAAAAACCAGGGTGTTAAATTTCTAACACCAGTATGGTATTGAATTTTTTTGACACCATTGGTGTTATTTTTAACACCGGTCAGATTTAAGCATGCATTAATAATTACTGGGTGTTAAGTAACATGGTGTTCTTTTATGCTTGGTGTTGAAAGTATCATCACGTGATTTCGTTTAAGGCGGTTGATTGGTCGAATAAGTTTTCACAAAGTGTACGAGCGCTTAATGATTACTTTACACGTGTTCACAGAAAAATACATTTATCATGATTTGTTAAGCAAATTATGACAATGCACATCAATTTTGTGATTTGTATTTTCCTTTGGCAATTATTGACCAATAGATTATATGTCCGATCTTGTTATAATTATATTAACGTTTTAGCAATAGATATATTGATTATATGATTACTAACCAAGAAACAACATGCATGTTTATTATATATATATGTGTACCAGCCTATACCACAACTAGGCGTTGTGGCGTGCGCCTGTAATCCAGCTAACAGTGGAAGTTACAAACTGATTCAGCCGAGGACGCAGGTTCGAAACTGAATCGCGTCTTTCGGATGGTGACGTTAAAGGTCGGTCCCCAGACGTAAATAATCATATCTGATTGATACACGTCTGTAAAAACCCAATACACACACACACCACATACATGTTAATCTTGAATTTACTTCAAATGATCTATGTGATGGAGTTAATGCAATGGAGATTAGAATATACCTATTGGTGGACAGTTGCCAACATCGATTATGAATTATCAGTTTACCACTGGTTCCTCTACCCTGGTCGATAATGGTCGATAGTAGGGAATATGGAATGTGGGACCATTAGACATACATAGAAAAATCGCTAATGGATCAACAAGAATATAAACACCAAAAGTGGAATTGAATTTGTTATGATTCCAGATATTGGTGTTAATCTACACCAGTAGGAGTTGTCAAATATTAACACCAAAAGTGGAATTGAAATTATCTAATTCCAGAAAATGGTGTTAAGTAACACCAGAGGAGTTGCACGATATAGATACCAAGAAAGTGTTAAATTTAACACCCTTGGTGTTAAATTTAACACTCTGGTTTTTGCAGTGTATTGATAGATGATGTCACAAGATGAATGAGATCTGGAACTTTTTTTTAATAGGGTGGAGCTTAGCAGGTCTGAGGAAATTATTTTTAAAAATATTTACAAATCTATGAAATATATTTAGAATTTTTAGATGTTTGAATAACAAAATATAAGTTATTGATACCTGAATTTTCTTATATAACTAAAGATATGGCGTGTAAATTTTGCGTGCGTATGCGTGTGTGTTTGTGTGTGTGTGTGGAGAGAGAGGTAGACTTAATCCTTGATCTGAAATTTTCGCGTATGTAAAGTTGTTAAAAAGATAATTTTTCTGTTTTTAAATATGATTTTTTTAAAGTCACAGTCACATAACGCGTACACATGGACAGAACTCCGGGCACAAAGATGAAAGGGGGAGGCAAAACGAAACTAACTACACTCGGCCATTGGTCATGTACTCTTCTGGATACGCCATTTGTAAGATTAGGAATATTTCTAGCGAGCCTTATTTTCATGATAAAAGTAAATGTCCTATAGCGTATATGTAATAGAGACACAAACTCCCTCTTTATATATTTAGAATGAAAACTGCGTTCCACCTGTTACAGTTACATCAGGGAGATCCCTGGTTACATGTAGTAATATATTAGTAAGCACATGATTTGTTATCTTTATCCTATTCTACTCGACATAATGAATTGGTGTTATCTACTCGTGAACTTTCCAAGTGATAACAGGTTTCACCAGATGGCATCTTCATTTGACCTTTGACCATGCGGTTCCTATGGGAAAGATACTTGACATACGCCCATCCCGGCGTGACCTTTGTCGCGAACAGTGACTTTTCCTTCTGTTGTTTTGTAGCGTTTTCTAATATGAGAAAACTCCCATGTAATCTTTTTGAAGGAACTCTAAGATTGAGTTCAAAGATTAGAGAATCAGACTTGTGAAACTTTGAACGAAATCGGACAAAAATTGGGAAAGTTTATACGTTTTCAAAAGTTGTAATCAGTATACGGGGGTGCCTTTTCTTTTTCGAGGACCTATATCCATAATATATTTTGAGTAGTGCCCCAAGGGAGATAACCCTAACGGGAAAAACAGAAATTAATGATATTTTTTGTACACGACAAACGGTAGAGTTTGTCCAGGACTACTTCTCATAGATTACATTTAGTGATCTCATATTTCAAACATCCATAACTCCCTTCTTATTTTTCCGATTTATTTCAAACTCTTGCCATTCTGTTTCTCTCATTTTTCTGCTTCCATGCAAATCAACTTATTACAAAGGTAGGGTTCCCTTTAACCTCAAACATCGAGTAACAGGTCTCCGCTTGGACAAAGCATAGCTTCCTCGGCCCGTTGATAAGACGAGCAGTCAGGAAATTATGAGCTATTCCCGAACTTTGTTCACTTTCGTTTTAACCGGTGGATGACATAGGAAAATTTAACTCTACGTTTCTGCAGGGAGATGATCATCTCCCTGGTTTCTGCATATAGGCCTTACCAAATCAAGATCAAATGAGATTATGAGCGTAACACGGAATTAAAAAAAAAAAAATAACTGGATTAATTAAGAGGGATAGTGGAGTAAGTCCATGGCAAAACTAAACATGATTTGTTAGCTACTGTATGTTATTACCATGTAGATATAGGAAGAATTAGAATAATATATATAATGTATGTTTAAATATGAGAAATAATCATGTTATATTATGAAATTGTCTCGTAATAAATTGTCAAATATTTTAGTAACTATAGAAATGATTCATCCAAAGTGTATAGGCGTGGACTTTTCTAGCAACGTCTTTTGGAAGTCCGGTAGTATAGTCTATGTGCACGACTTTTCAGAATTGTGTATAATCAGCAAGATGTTGGAGCTATTTCGTGTAGACTTTGGTAGTTCCTAAATGGGTCTGTTCGTATTTCTTAATTCCTATACATATTCAGTCATTCAGACTAGCTTGTAGGCAGCTCAAAATGATATTGTCCTATACCCCCAAACAAAACAAATACATATAGGCTCTGTTCTGGAACTGGAAATGTAGAAACAATGATGATATATCTCCGTTAGTATGTAGGTTTTTGTTCAACGACGGCGTTATCCAGATTCTGGAAAAAGGAAGTTCACCAAAATCGCAAACATGATGTATTGATATTTTCTTTTGACCACAACTATACTGTATAAAGATTTCGTAGTCGAGTGGTTTAAAATACTGATTGAAGATGCGTAGGTTCGATCCCCTGCAAGGCACTAATGTCTTTAAAGCCCCACTGTACTACTTGTAGCTACTTGCTCCCTCTATATAGAAAACAATGCCTATTAAAGCGGTGCCCGTTGGTCCCCCATGGTCCTCTTTTTCTTATGTTAATTGAGAGCTGAGTTGATGGGATAACCACCTGTCAGTGACCACGCTAATCCCTCTAATCCCTCCTGACCAAACTAGTGCAGAGGGGCTTTAAAGTGTACCAATGACCAAATAATTTTTTGCTCTTGATTTAAGAGATTCAATGTGGCTATATTGTATTCAAAATATGAGCTTAAAATATTACTTCTACAAAGAGACCTATACGCTAGGTTTAATGTTATCCTTTATTTTGTCCATACTCCTTAACCGTTTACCTATAGCATGCCAGGTGTTTTTTTTAAGGTTAATTTTATACATTCTAGCTTTACACAAATTATCTGTTCAGGTGATTGGTACACTTGAAAGATAAAGACCAGTTCTGGTCATGCGATTGCATTGTGAAAGAAACGTTGTGGAATCGATCAGAAAAGGTTGATCATCTAGCATATAAGTATTGGTGTGTACTGCAAGGTTCTGGAATCATCAAAATGATAAGAAATTTGGCACAGTCTTGGTAAAGTTACAAGCACTGTACACAGAAAGATGTATATTGGACTACGCGACCACGTGCGCGATATCTATTTGGTCCCAATAGATATAATAATTTACCAAATATATCAATTAGCAGGCGGTTTCCCGGCAAAATTTGTATCATCACGTATTAGTCAAAACATATTCTTTCACATGATTGGTAATGAGAGCTTCCATTTCATTTTTTGAGAGAGGGGCGTTTCCAAAACTGGTCTTTACCTTTAAGCAAGGCATTTTGTCTACATTGCTTCTCTCTAGTCCCTACCCAGATGTGTGAAACTGTGAATGGGTATACCCGATAGATGTCACAATGTGACTACATGCCCCGAATTCATTTGCTGATTAGGGTAGGATCATTTGGAAGGCAAATTGAATATAGACAGATGTCATCTTACATAACAAGAGTTCCTTAAAGATACTATGTCCCTTTTGCAGCCAACATCAAATTCTGTAGAACTTTGCAGGAATTATGAATATGTCATGTATGTCCTATCTGTGAAATTTAAACGTTAGCAGTGTCCTAATATTCAAATTATGCAAGGAAATCCGTTTACTTGCTAGACTTCACTGTCAGACACTATTGAGTGACTGACTGGCTTTTCCATCTTTGGTAATAACATACATAAAATGAGCTGTAAAGGGTACATGAGCATTTGTCTACATCAATAACCCACTTCTTGTAATGGCCAAAATTAAACTGATTGAATCTTTGCGCAGCATAAAACGTACGACCATTCAGTACAATGGTCTGAAAAATCAGACTATTACTTACTGGCTCTATAGCTCCTAAGTCGATTGACAACTAATAGTCGTTATTTTCCCACTTAAAGACATTTTCAAGCCCCCCCCCCTTTTTTTAGGGAAGTTTTAAAATTAGTATTGTTTTTCAAATGCCGTTGGAATTTAACCTTTTCATTTTTTGGGCCTGCAAATGGGACATAGTACCTTTAAACCAGGGCCCCGTCTTACAAAGAGTTACGATTGATCCAAATCAATCGTAAGTCCTCCAATCAATCGCAAGTTTGCATTCTCCTATCTCTTTTGTACATGGTTGCGATTGATATCAATCGCAAATAAGTTACGATTGATATCAACTCTTTGTAAGACGGGGCCCAGGTGTTTTCTTTTGTCTAAGGAGTGAGTTGAACTTGAAATACCCAGAGTTCTGTAACAAGTTATTTGTGTTCTACTTTAGTGAGAGGTAGATATGAGTGTGCCATATTTGTATATAGAAAGAAATAGATTTGGGGGCATAACATTAGCAGATGACACCCAGATTGCGTGAGCAGGCCGCGTGCCAGTTGGAGTGAGGCATAGGAGGTACTAGAGGTGTTTCGGGCATTGTATACACAGCGCGCCAACGAAATTCCAGGCACCATAGGCCAGGATAGAGAAGCCTTCATCGGCCTTTCTGTTTTTATTACATTTTTGAACTGGACGAGCCGGTCTCGTGATTGACTTGTAATTGACCTTGATTACCCAGTAGCTTCATTTCTGTTACTCCGTAACTTCATCCAAGACGGGGTACTCGACCATAACGGGATACCCGCACTCTCTTCTTCTGCACCCAGAACCAACTCGACGTCGAACTCGCGACATAGCCACGTAAATGAGACAAGTACATGGACTTGCGTTGATATGTGCATTGGTAGGGTCCATGATATTATTAGGATTGAACACGCCCATGAACTCGTGCGTCTCATATTGCAGAGAGGATAATCTATACAATGTAGTTCAAGCAACATAGTTTTTCATTCATGAAAGTGATTGTGGATAATTGCAGACCGTTCTCTATACATGTATTTAAATCTCATCTTTTGATCATAATATTGAAAAGCCTAGTTAGAATTATTTCTTTTAATTGGGTATAATTCTTTAAAGGTCCTATGTCCCATTTCCAGGCAAAAAAAAGAAAAGGTTAAATTCCACCGGCATTTGAAAGATAATACTAGTTTAGAACTTCCCTCAAAACGAAAGGGCTTGAAAATGTTTTTTTCTGGGAAAATAACAACCGTTAATTGTCGAATCGACTTTTAGTCATTGCAATCCATTTAGTAAATAGTCTGATTTTCAGACCCTTGTACCGAATGGTCGTTCGTTTTGTGCTGCGCAAAAATTCAATCAGTATTGATGTAGACAAATGCTCATGTACCCTTTACAGCTCATTTTTTGGTATGTTATTACCAAAGAAAAAAGAAGTAAATCAGTCACTCAATAGTGTCTGACAGTGAAGTCTAGAAGGTCAACTGGTTTCCTTGCATAATTTGAATACTTGGACACTGCTAACGTTTAAATTTCACAGATAGGACATACGTGACATATTCATATTTCCTGCAAAGTTCTACAGTATGTTGATGTTGGCTGCAAAAGGAACATAGTATCTTTAACAACTTGAAATTATTCCCAAAGTAAACTAAAAAAAAACCCATCAAATCCACACTTTTAGCGACCACCTTGTGAGCTGATGATCTTTTGATTCCATTCTTGACTGAAAGCGGTCTCGATGAACCCAAGAGAGGACTGGCAGTGGTGTAGCTACAGAGTACAGGGCGGGGGAACGGGAAATCATCTCTCCCAACAGAATGGGGTTTTTTTTAACGAGAAAAGAAAGGGAAGTGGGAGCTATAGAAGGGGAAGTGGAAGAAGGCCCCCTGACCATTTCCCGTGCCCTCCTAATCAGTAGCCTTGTAAATAAGCATTTGATTTTCCTAGCGTGATCGGTCCACCCCTCGCAGTTTGAAATTACAGACTCTACTTTGACACTTTACCACAATTCCTGAAGCCTCGAGCAAAGACCAGAGCCTAGATATGAGAGTCTCTGTTTAAGAGACCTGCATGGTTTAAGCGGTTTAAATACAGATCCTGAATAGTCTCATAGTGCCGATACTGGTACTCACAAGGGTTTGTGCCTTCAAAGTATACCCCCACCTCCCCTCATCGTGGCAGTCCCCTCAATGGGTGGACTTACCATACGCCATTGCTCCCTGGACCAAAACAGTTCTACTCCATGGTTCTACCATGGTCCATGGTTCTACCATGGTCCATGGTTCTACAGTTCAGCATGTCACTGACCCTTGAGAGTACCTCACGATGGGATACCAGACCAACATGTGAGATGTCAATCAAATCAGGGAGATGATCATCTCCCTGATCAAATCTAGTCTTCAGGCATAGACCCTTGTCAGTCGTTGACCATAACATAGTGTCTGAACCAGTGAGACTATACAGACTGCTCGGTCTATACTGCCATCACAAAAGCCCTGTTCAATCTCTGTTCCTGACCATGGATGCGCTAATATCTCCAAGTCGTGACCATAGACATATAAAATAGTAGGGTCGTGACACAGTCATGTGCGTGTTGGGAATGTGTGTGCGTGCGCGTGCGTGTGCGTGTGTGTGTATTTGTAAATGAGTTTTTTTTTTTTACAGACGCGCATCAGACAGAAATGATACGTCCGGGACTGAAAGACGTGACTCAGTTTGGGACCTACTGGGTCCGATTAGAGCAAAGCATTGTTAACTTCAGATTGTAGGGGAAGACAGAGAGCTGACCGGAACACGGATATATTACCGCTAGACCAACCCCTGTCCACACACAACATTTTCCGTGATTAGGCGTGATTAGTTATACCGTTTCGCGATAGTTATATGATGAAATTGTGTGTGTGGACGCTTACTAACGATACGTCGTATAACGAAACGTCGTATAACGAAACGCAGGTTTGGGCATCGTTTCGAAATAGAACTCAATAACTAATCACGCCTAATCACGCTTAATCACGGAAATTTTGTGTGTGGACGGAACTAGTCTAACTGGGCGGGGCTTAACGTCGGATCGCGCGCGAAAGGAGACCTGACCTCTCATTTCCGCTTCCATTTCATGACCGCAGTAGCAAACGGCGCACCTATACGACATTTCGCTGTACAGTTTTAGGATTACTTTCTTGTGTGTGTGGACACCCTGGAATTTATACGATGATTCTTTATACGACGTTTCTTGTGTGTGGACACCCTGAATTTATACAATGATTCTTTATACGACGTATCGTTATAGAGTTTCGGGATAAATTGTTTCGTGTGTGGACACGCTGATACTCACATGTTATGCAATAGTCCAGATTCTGTTAGATCGCGCGACCCCCGAAAATACACCCGTATAGAGGGAGAGAATGAAAGGCAAGGACTGTCTCCGGTTAAGCGTTGAGGGTGTGTTATTTTCTCAGCAGATTGGGCGTGCGACATGGAAACAGTGTAGGCAGTGGACTTTAGTGTCTGTGGCTGTAGACTAAATCAAATCACCCACCTGTTGATATGTCTGCAAGATTGAAGAGCTTCTGGACAGGATGTCGCGCTTTATTTTGCAGTTATCTTGAAATAGGATTTTGATTGATTTGATGCTGAGATGTTTGGTCAATCATTTCGACGGGTTATTTTTAGTCTTACTGGCACACTCTCAAATTTGACACTGCAGCTAGAGTATAGGCTCTTCAGTCTCTGGCCGTGTCATATAAGGAACAGCTTATGTACAGAGTTGTGACAATGATACCCAAAGCTACTTCACATGTAATCGTTTAGAATCAGAAGTTCGGAACTAAACTAAAGTAGGGCGTAAAATGCTCACAAGCCATTTTACATGCCCGTGCGTCCGTCCGGGCAAGCTGTTAAACCTATTCAACCAGCTTGAAATCCCGATTTAGGGCCTACAGTCATTTCGTTTTAAAAAAGGCACGAACCTCCCACTTTTTGCAACAGAAAATATTTCAAGCGTTATACTTATTGTTATAGTACCACACAAATGAGCTTAAAGGGAACCAAAACCTTCATCCTAAGTTACCTTTGATGGCGTCATTTGTGGACAACTCTCCATGCCTTCCGATCATGGAATTTCATGTTTTTCCTTCTTTCTTGTGATTGAGATAATCTACTCCCCTGAAAACGAGATATAGAATGCAGAATGATATTCTACTTCACATTTTATGAAGTCGGATATTGAACACAAATGAATACGAAGAAAATGAAAAATTGTGAAATTCCGATCAGAAGGCATGGAGAGTTGTCCACAAATGACGCCATCAAATTAAATATCGCCCTCTGGTGACAAGTTATTTCTTTAGCTTTAACTTCCTTATACCTTGTCTGATTTTGTTCAATTTTTCACTAATCTTATTCATATCGTTTAAACTTTACAATAAAGGTAACTTAGGATGAAGGTTTTGGTTCCCTTTAATTACATTTACAGACACACAAAAAAACTTCGAGAAGAAGAGAAAAAAACATGAAATAAGAAAAGACAGAGCGGAAACAAGGCTTTATCGCGATAGCGTTAACACAAACAACAACAACAACAGAGCTTTGTCAGGAGCATCGATAATATAAAGCCTATGGAGTGCTGTAGACCGTGGAGTATACATAGTCTTTCAGTCCAGTCACTCTTTTCTGCATTACGATTACGACTAATAAACAGTTTTGTGCCTTCAAACTAGCGGACGTAGACCTCTCTTGATTTTGAAAGACCTTGTTATTTTAATAGTTACCGGACCCGTTCTGGACCAACGGGTTAAATCGTTAAAGCAGGTGGATCGGAGAATGTGAACTCTGAAACGGATACCGCAAAAAGCAGCTTGAATTTGTTATCGCATGGTACAGTACAATATTGCAGTGGTCTTGGCATAATAGTCCAGGGATTATATATATGGCAGGTCTCTGCTTAGTCCTAGTCCTTTTATTGATACAGTTGTCAGAGTGGAGCCCTCTAATCGGGCAGACAAAAACTATTTTATCTCCTGCAAGAGGGACTCAATCATATTTTTGTGATTTTGCAGAATTGCAACAAAAAAGAGAATGACTTTGTGTTTCAAATATTAATTTTGTACTCCTCGTTGAAATCGGGAGGCAATGCGAGTACATGTGTAAACTAAACATGGAACTTGAACGTTTTGCTATTGGGTCATTGCTACTTCCGGTAGGATTCTTGTGATGTCAAGCAGACAATAAGAATTGTTTCCTCCCATGGTTATCATTAATTCTAGCCACATGTTTTATTATGTGTCCGCTCATGTAGTTTACGGAGGTGGAGGGGCCTTATTTTTGTGTACGTATATAATGCAGTTTAATCCCGGCTATATTTTGACATTCAGAGATCCTGGAGCGACCCAAAATTTACACAGTCATGAGCCAATAGGTGTACGAGACTGGGAGGGGGGGGGGCGCTAGAGGCTGCAACCTTTATTTCCGATATTCAGGCAACCACAACCTGATATTGTAGCAGCAAGGTGCCCGAATATAATGGCTGTATTTTTACAGCTAAAATGTGTCATTTATACTGAAAGAGTTGACTGACATTCGGGGAAATTTTCTCTATTGTGAGGTTTTTGAATCACCAGAATGGCAAGAAATGAACGCATCTTGTTAAAGAATCGCATAGAGTGAAACGCACAGCACACATAATTGGGTATGTTGGACCATGGAGCTATTAGACAGGTCTAATAGCTCCATGGTTGGACTACCTACATAATTCTGTGGCATCAATGTATGGTCCGAGTCAAGATTTCAAAATACCTTTAGATAGATGTAGATTCGGAATACACGGGCATTTCAAGAGGAATCATTTTCATGTGTCATTGCTTTGTTGATATTCTTGCTCTAAGGAATAAAATGAATTCATTAATTTTCACTTTACCAGAACTCAATCTTCCCTTTTATTTACCAGAACTCACCCCCCCCCTTGCCAAAGGGACCTATCGGTTACGAGACCACTGCTCTACCACTGAGCCATCGCGCCTTCACTTATCAAGTATTGCATTGTTGATGTTCTTTATTCTATATTTATTCTTGCACTAAGAAATAAAATGAAAGAGAAATCTCATTAATTTTTCGTCTCTAAATACCATAACTCATATCCCTTTAATCTGTGACCTATCCTATATAGTTTCCTCATAGGACCATGCCGTCATGGTGATTACAGCTGCGTGTTCGGTCAAAGGAGTAAACTTGATACCCATTTGTCGTGATAAATTTAGTGAGCGAGCAGCTGTAAAGCGACATAACAATGCAACCAAGACCCCTGTTACACATACGTCTGAAAGTGGACTGAGGCCGGCCCCGGAGGCGGCTCGACGTATGTGTAACATCAACTTTTTTTGAAAAGCCGGACTGAGGCCGGACTGAGGCCAGGTGGACTCAGTCCACCTCTGGATGTGGTTTGAGGCCGGCCCGAGTCCGGACTCAGTCCCGCAATCAGTAGGTGTAACACCAAAGTGGACTCGGGGCCGGCTTATAAGCGGAATTAAGTGACCTGTCATCATATATCAACATAATACATCGGGCGCGCTTTGCCACCTTCTCTTATATGTTATTCTTTGTTTTTATCATTCTATCACTTTCTCTTTCTGTCTTTCCTTATGTTATTCTTTGTTTCTTCCTTCTATCACCTTCTCTTATGTTATTCTTTGTTTGTATCATTCTTTCACTTCCTCTTTCTGTCTTTCCTTATGTTATTCTTTGTTTTTATCATTCTATCACTTTCTCTTTCTGTCTTTCCTTATGTTATTCTTTGTTTCTTCTTTCTATCACCTTCTCTTATGTTATTCTTTGTTTTTATCATTCTATCACTTTCTCTTTGTCTTTCCTTATGTTAATCTTTGTTTCTTCCTTCTATCACCTTCTCTTATGTTATTCTTTGTTTTTATCATTCTATCACTTTCTCTTTCTGTCTTTCCTTATGTTAATCTTTGTTTCTTCCTTCTATCACCTTCTCTTATGTTATTCTTTGTTTTTATCATTCTATCACTTTCTCTTTCTGTCTTTCCTTATGTTAATCTTTGTTTCTTTCTTCTATCACATTCTCTTATGTTATTGTTTGTTTTTATAATTCTATCTCTTTCTCTTTCTGTTCCCTTATGTTATTCTTTGTTTTTATCATTCTATCACTTTCTCTTTCTGTATTTCCTTATGTTATTCTTAGTTTTTATCATTCTATCAATTTCTCTTTCTGTCTTCCTGGAGTGCGCCCCAACGCCAGCTCGTGAAAAGGCGACGTGAGGCCGGCCTATGTGTAGACACAAAATTGCGGGCCCGAGATATGTGTAACAGGGGTTTGATGATCTCGAGGCGGCTTCAAATTGCAGGCGTGAGGCCGCCTCCGAAGCCGGCTTTAAAGCCGACGCATGTGTAACAGGGGTCCAAGACCTTCTCAAAATACATTTTATCGTGATTTTGTCCCTACTTTTCAGTTTGTAATATTTCGCATCATCCATCCTGAGAACGGCTTCAAAATCAATAGCATTCAGTTGTGACCTCTATGCCAGCTCAATGGCAAAGCATAGCGGGCATTGGGGCATGAGCACCTCCCCAATCATGCCCCTCCCCCAAAAAAAAAAATTAAAGGAGCCAGAGATTGAGAGAGAGACATAGAGAGACAGAGAGAGGGGGAGACAGAGAGAGAGGGGGTGGGAGAAGGGAGAGGGGAGGGGAGAGAGGTGGTGGAGGGGGAGAGAGAGGGGGAGGAGATAGGGAGTAAAAGAAAGGGAGATGATACGGCCCCTTCCAACAGCCCCCTCACTTGGTGATTGATTATTTTGCAGTTCTTATTGCAGTAAGACGGGTGCCGCCCCCAAGATAACAGTACCCCCTATCAATTACTGTAACCATGTTAATGGGCCATGTACCTGGACACTTGCTGTTGATTCATTCTTAAAATGCGTATACATGATTTATTTTCAGAAGATAGTAAGATGAACAAATAAAATGATTACATATAATAAATACAGTACCAATATTTTCTTTTTTCTTATTGGCGATATTTCCTCTGATAATACGTTCACGGAATGTGTTTTTTAGCCATTAGCACGCGACGTTTACAATTATAACTCAAACTACCTTGATAGGAAATTTGTAGGCCTATACTATTCTTGGCAAGCATATCTTTCACAATATTATGTCAGCACAAAGCCAGCAGCGGCAGTGACTACTACATCATTTTCAGCGAGTATTTCCTCAGTTAAGTATGTCAGGAAGCACAGTTAATGGGACCACGATGTTCGGATATTGTAGCCATGTACTTCCTTACATGGCTTATGTCTGAATTATGAAGCGCCATGTGACACATGTGTGATTCCGTCACAAAATCACCCCAAATAATGGATTTTGTCACTAAAGCAAAAAATTAAGCAATCTCACAATGTGATTTCGTCACGAAATTAATTTTATAGCCTAATATTCTGTCGCGAATTCAAACTCCCACAGTGATTTTGACCACGGAATCAAACCCACGACTGATTCTGTCCACGGCGAAAATTAGCTTAGCTATTTTACAATTTTCTTCTACGGTTCTACCCCCACCCCCTCTCTCTCTCTCTCTCTCTCTCTCTCTTCATCCCTTTCTCTCCTCCTCTATCTCTCTCTCTCTCTCTCTATCCATCTCTCTCTCTCTCTCTTCGCCCTCCCTCTCCTACCTGTCTTCTCTCATAATAATGTTTCAGTACATGATAATTATTTGATTCTGTTTTACGTAGAATGTTTTTTTTTCCCTCTTTCTCTTTCTCCATCTTTCTCCCTCTTTCCTTCACTCTCTCTTTTCCTCTCTGTCTTCTCGCCCTCTTTCTCACTCTCCCCCCTCTCCCTATCTCTCTTTGCTTATCGGACTTCTCGCCTTCTCTGACTCTCACGATCTCCATTCCTCTCCCTATCTCTCTCTCTCTCTCTCTCTCTCTCCTTGCCTCTCTATCTTTATGTTCTTTTCAGGTGCCCCTTTTGGCCCCCAAATTTGAAAACTTTGGGGTATTGTTTCAATTGATATTGAAAATATGTAAAACAATGGGGTAGTTAACACATTGGATCTCAAATTGGAGGTACATGTATTTCAATCTGTATGAACATCAAATAAATCACTGTTTTCAAATAGTATAATAACACATGATGGGAGTGTGTGGGATATGGCTTGTGGATTTACAGGTGCTGTAGGAAATAGGGATGTTTGAAGAAACTGATTCCCAACGGAAGGATGCCTTTGGGGGTCATAATATAAGTTAGTGAAAGTCTAGATGCTTAAGGGAAGATGAAAAGAGTACAATTCAGCAGAAGGCCCATCTACACATCCCAAACACCATTTTGAAAAATCGTCGATTTTTGTTGTTGTTTCCTTCCATTTAAACTACTGGAAGAAACCATCGAAGTTTGCTCATACCGTTCATGCGTTAGCACGGAAGCGAGGGGAGTCACGTGAGCAAAAACCGGTATCTTACCGAATTTTGCTTTTACAGTGCAAAAATCGGTGTAACTCCGGCAGGCGTTTAAACAAAATCACATCCCAAAGGTGGATTTTTTCGTCGTTCTTCGTCGTGTTCGCCGATATTTGATATGCAACTTCCGGCGAAACACCGGAATGTGAGAAAAATCGACGATTTTTGGTTGCAGTGTAAGTAGATTATTATCAAACACATCAAATAAATATAAATCATTGTCAAAATACAATAGTAAGAACAGTTTATTCCTAATTACCAGTTACAATTTTGAAAATTGTTCCGTACATATTTATTCTATACGACGTACAATATCATATTTCATATTTGATATGGAATATTTCTGTACGGTATTCATCAATAATAGTAATCAACAAGAATACAACATAATTTTAACTTTATCGCTTACTTGATTCACGAGAGGTTATATTTGTACAATCATATTCTTGAAGAATTACCGACACCCCTTAAAGGCACTCTGGGTAATAGATTATCAGAAGCCAAATAGTTTCATTGATATTAACGAAACTGTTGTATAAACCATAAAATATTAAAAGCTAAACCATCCTCTTTTCTCTCTTTCCGTGTCTACAACTTCCTTCCTCGTTGTAATGTTTCGGTGCATGATTATAATTTTGATGATATTTCTTTCTTCTGTATTGGTCTTGAAAATGATCTTTTTATACATTTAATGTACATGTATATCTATTGTCCTACTCTCTCTCTCTCTCTCTCTCTCTCTCTTTCTCTTTCTCTTCCTCTCTCTCTCTCTCTCTCTCTCTCTATCTCTCACCCTCTCTCCCCCTCTTTCTCTTTATTATATACATGTATATACATCTCTCTTTTTCTCTATTTATCTCTCTATTCAGCTTTCTCTCTCTCTCTCTCTATCTCAATCTTATAATTATCATGCAATGGAATTGAATTATTGGCTTTAAAGGAAAATGCCGATCATATATCCCTTTAAAGTCGTACTGTAATAGAAGCACTACCGCAAAATCTCCTCTAGCGCCATCTCAGGTCAGCTGTAGCAGTATGGTACCTCGCTGCTTTCACTGATCTGATCTGTACGGAAAAAGAAAGAAAACAATCATACAGATCATAGGTTGCTTTCCTAGCTGCGCTGTTGGTTCTCGCTTCAAGTCCTTTGTCAAGACAGAAACTGTATCTTCATATAATAAAGAGAAGGTTGCGTTCTGGGAAGACAATTGACAATTGCAAGGCCCTCAGGAAGAGCAGCAATGATGATGAGGCTCATCTGGGTAATCAAAAATGTTCTTCTTCTTCTTCTCATTATTATTATTACTGTTATTATTATTATTAACATCATTATTTTTATTATTTAAATTATCGTTGTTAGAAGTAGTAGAAGTAGTAACTCCTCGCTAATGGGGAAGATTCAAAACGTAAGTTATACTTGAGGTTTTTCCCCTCTTATTCTCCACTAAATGAATCGTTCTAGTTTATCTGTAAAATATCACGAGGAAGCTAATTACGCGGGTGATGTCATTTGATAGCTTCCTTTGCTAACCGCCGCTGTTATGACGGGGTAATTTTGTGGTTACAAGTAGTTGCCCTATTAATTTTGTTGAGAAGTCAGTTCAATGAAATGGGAAGCGAAATTCCGTTCTTGTATAGCGAATCTCACATTAGCCATGTTCACACACGGAACAGTCGACGTTTTACTTTTGAAGATTGCGAAACCTCGAAGTTATAAAAAACGATCCATTAACAAACTTTTAAAGATTAAATTTAAAAGACTACAAGCCGGAAAGCTGGTGTATCATAGTCTCATAGAAGTCTATTGCGTCTGTATCGCACATAACTTCGAGTTAAGACCTTCGCGGTTTGTAACTTCGAGTAAACTTAAAGTTTCGTAACCCCGAGTGCGTCCACATAGTCGCTAACTACAATATAACTTTGAAAGTTTAGAAACCACGACCAGGATTATTCCTTATACACACAGTGTGCACCATTTCCACTCCCTGGGGAGTATTCCTACCAATATGGTCGATTTCTATCACAAAGGCTTTCGTCATCCTATAAGGTCTCCATATATCCCCTCGCCATGGAGTAGTCTGCCGGTAAAGACTCTCATTTGACAACGTATCACCATTCCTAAGACAACAACACCAGCTAAAGTATAGATGCAGTATGATGTCAACCTAGTCCAATAGTGCCGACAATTATTACGCAGATCGTCTGACAACGGTTTGTGCCTGCAAACTAGGTATGGAGTTGCGCCAAAGTCCGTGTCGGGGATCGAACCCACGACCTTTACATTTCCAGTCAAGTTCTCAAACCACTCGACGACGACACCTCTACAAATGGTTCATGGGGATTTATCACACACCGATTTGACTTTATCATTTTCCTTTTATCATTTCCCTGAAACTCTTTACTTTAGGCCAAGTTTAGGGTGGTCTGTCCTATAACTTCACATATTATTTAGTCTATCATCCCTCTTGACTCCCAGTACAAACAAATAACACAATAATACACTTCAATTATTGTGGGATAGCCTGACAACGACTACTGAGAGCCGGCCGTTTATTCAGTATGAATGTTTAACAAACATTTCTTCTCGTTAATTCCTTCAGGAAATCGGACCGACCATGGTCCAGGATAAAACTAGATGGAACTTCAACTGCGCGCAGTCGAAAATGATGCCTCCGCCATAGAGCAATTTTTCAAACCAAAATGGAAGCAATTTTTAAAATTCAAGTTTGATTGTAATCCATCTGTTGGTTCTAATGATAACGCGATCACGAGCTATTTTAGGATTAAAGGGCAAGTCCACTCCAAAAATAACTTACTTTCAATAAAAGCAGAAAAATCAGACAAACCAATCAAAAAAAGTTTGAGCAAAATCGGATAACTAATAAGAAAGTTATGAATTTTTGAAAAAGTATGTAAAACTATGGAACAATGAGAATCACAACACAAATTGCCAAGATGGTTATCAGTTTGTGACGTCATGTCCTCACAACTTATCAATTGCTTTATATAGTTTAATCCCATTAATTTCCTTTTTATCCCCAAAACTTGATTTCCCCATGCCTTTGCCCAGGTTATATGATTTGTATCATATTGCGTGCATGACATTTCCCAAAAACTTTTATGAATTTTGAAGAATTGATACTATTTTCTGAATATTGTATTTCATAATTATTGATTTTTATATAAATAGTTTATCAAAATTCAATTTTTCATGATTTAACTGGACAAAATTACTCTTTATTTGTGCATCCACACAAAAACATATTACTAACAATCTAACTTGGATGCTGGTGTGAAGAAATAAGATTCTTAGGGTGAAAATAGGAAATTTATATTATCAATATAAAGAAAATAATTAGTGGATAGTGAGGACCATACGTCACAGACTCATGAGTGAGTTGCCAATTTGTGTAGTGATTTTCAAAGTTGTTCATGTCATTAAAAATTCATAACTTTCTTATTAGTTATCCGATTTTGGTCAAACTTTTTTTGATTGTTTTGTCAGATTTTTCTGGTTCTATTGAAAGTAAGTTATTTTTGGAGTGGACTTGGGCTTTAAAAATGAGCCCTGTGACCTTTAACCTCATGACGCCCAAATCTAATCAGTTCATTGACTCTGCAATTAAGATACATACCTGTACATGACCCAAGTTTGGCCGTAATCCATCAATCGGTTCTTAGATAGCGTGATCACAAGCTATTTTGCATACATAATGAGCCCTGTGACCTTTGTCTTTGACCTCATGACCCCAAAATCTAATCAGTTCATTGGCTCTGCAAGATACATACATGACCCAAGTTTGGCGGTAATCCATCAATCGGTTCTTGAGATAACGTGATCACGAGCTATTTTTGCATACATAATGAGCCCTGTGACCTTTGACCTCGTGACCCCAAAATCTAATCAGTTCATTGGCTCTGCAAGATA
Source organism: Mesocentrotus franciscanus (assembly GCA_037976565.1). Taxonomy (NCBI): domain Eukaryota; kingdom Metazoa; phylum Echinodermata; class Echinoidea; order Camarodonta; family Strongylocentrotidae; genus Mesocentrotus; species Mesocentrotus franciscanus. The sequence goes on along the minus strand of CP137686.1, from coordinate 4,831,996 downwards.
CATACATGACCCAAGTTTGGCGGTAATCCATCAATCGGTTCTTGAGATAATGCGATCACGAGCTATTTTTGCATACATAATGAGCCCTGTGACCTTTGACCTCGTGACCCCAAAATCTAATCAGTTCATTAGCTCTGCAAGATACATACATGACCCAAGTTTGGCGGTAATCCATCAATCGGTTCTTGAGATAACGTGATCACGAGCTATTTTTGCATACATAATGAGCCCTGTGACCTTTGACCTTTGACCTCGTGACCCCAAAATCTAATCAGTTCATTGGCTCTGCAAGATACATACAGGACCCAAGTTTGGCGGTAATCCATCAATCGGTTCTTGAGATAACGCGATCACGAGCTATTTTTGCATACATAATGGGCCCTGTGACCTTTGACCTTTGACCTCGTGACCCCAAAATCTAATCAGTTCATTAGCTCTGCAAGATACATACATGACCCGAGTTTGGCGGTAATCCATCATTTGGTTCTTGAGATAACGCGATCACGAGAACGGGACGTACGTACGTAATCAAATGAAAAATCCTGTGAAAAATTCACCATTCCATTATCGTATGCATGGTTTACGCCTATACGGCCTACATTGTATGCAGAAGTATCTAACAGTAGTACATCCAGGGGAGTGTTTCACAAAGACTATAAGATCGACTTGAAATATGGCAGGCATTTCATGCCACTGTTTGCTCTCACCATTCCTGGCATTGGTTTCTCAAAGGACGTACAAATCTACAGAATTTACATTTTGATTGTTCATTATTTAAGGACAAAAATATTATCTAAAGATCATAATTAAGAGACCAATGATGAGAGCATCAGTGGCACCTTTGGCGTGTGATGTGTGTAGAGTTGATTGGATTTCCATTTTCGTTTCTGGACAACATTGTAACATTGTTGAAGGTTGATGAAAAAACTGAGTACTTTTTGTATGAAATGTTACTTATTATATTCCTTCTATACTGTACTAACCCTCTAACATGCAAACAATCCTGAAAAAAATTCTCGAACCACAAAGATATTTATGGTTTTCTTTGAAGGCGTCACTGTGCAACACCCTCTAACAGTAAATTCTCCCTTCCAATTTTTGAATTTTCCCCAACCGTTTTCCATGAAAATAAGACATAGGCCTAAAACAAGCTTTTACAAATCTTTCAACACTTAAATGTTTGGAATGGTATATAGAGCTGAGCCAATTCATTGCTTTGTGACGATTTACATTCACCTAAATTTTAATCAAATTATAATAATATAGAGAATCGATCAGATCAGTTTTTCCACATTTTGTATCATAGGTCCCTTCAAGGAATATCCATCAGTTAGATCAAGGGGTTCCACTTTTTCAGGGATTCATAAAAGGGATAATTTCTTGCATTTATTTTCGACTGTGCCTCGCTTAAATTCATTCATAATCAAGACTTGGGGGTTGAGCGCCCAAGACACTCTTTAGAACCGTTACTGAGCTCAATTTGGAACTTTAAAGAAGAGCTAAGAAATCATCAGTTTTATCGGACAAATGCGTGTTCATCATCATGTTATAGATTAAGTCCCGTTTGATTAATGGAGTACCCAAATCACTGATATCATCTTTCATCTGGGTTTGTGATTAAAAAACCTTTCGTTGTTGAAATCACTTCAGTCTCTTTTCCCGTGATGTTATGAATCATATTATTCCTAATGGGTCTGGTTGAATGCGCACTTGCGAAATGATGTGAATATTTGTCCCATTCGCAACTTGCGAATCTTTTGTCGATCTGTTATGTTTTCCACCGAACGTTCAAGTTCACTCAAGGTCATGTGATATATGACTGTATTTTTCTTGGCAATTCAACACGTTATTAAGAATCTATTGTTCCGCCTGTCTGACTGTGTCGAAGTAGTCTGCTCTCACAGACTCTTGTTAGTCGAAATTTGGTAAAAGAGTGTCTGAACGGTAAGACTATTTATACTGCACGGTCTTCTACACGCCATAGGCCCTGAAGTTACAGTTGTGACACAGCCAGAGACTGACAGAGTTAGGCTATGCTCAAGGATTCATGAAATTGTTTTAAAGTGTCAGAATAGAGCATTGGGTTAAAGACTATAGTGTCGTCATGTTGTCACGTCCCTGTATCCATTACGTGTCAATGGTTGAACTTCCAGCAACGCCAAAGGGTCGTTTAGTTTTCATTTGTGCTCCCCTTTTTTTATCATAAAGAAAGAGTTGTTAGGATACGAACTTATTTTTCCTTCTGTGTTAACGTATACTACTCTACATCGTTCCCCTTTTGTTATCATATAGTAGACTTGTACAACAAAAAGGAAACCCACAGCACAGCGATGCGAACATGACACAAGCGTTATCCCTACTCTCTCATAGGGAAATACTACCCTATTAAATAGCAAACCAACTCTTATACAAGGAAGCAGAACAATCAGAGAAGCAGGCTTTGCTGAATCGGTAATATCACTATGACGAAGTGACGGACAACCTTCCCATTTGTTCCGACACACAAAATGACTGAAATGTCAATTTATGATTCGGGAATGACTTTTCTTTCTAGAGAACCTTTATTAATATGCTATTCACAATATTTTTTTGTAGTTCCCCAAGGGAGAAGGCGCTTAGGAATATTATTATGGTATCTTTGTACACGTGGAACGGGAGAGTTACCCGCGACTACGTCACAATCCAGTACCCGAATAGGCCATTTTCGTTATGTAACCAAATTTAATGCATAAGTCTTTGTGAAGTGCCTCAATACAAATTATTTCATTCACCTGATAAGAATAATAGTATTTCAATAGAAAGAATCTGAACTGCATACATTAGTTGTTGCTAGGTTGGACAAACATTATGGCTTGACCTACCTAGCAACACTTAATATATGCAGTTTGCATTCTGACTATTGAAATACTATTATTCTTATCAGGTGAATGAAATAATTTGTATTGAGGCACTTCACAAAGACTTTGCATTAAATTTGGTTACATTACGAAAATGGCCTATTGCTGATTTGTGATTCGCATAGCTTAATTGATCTCATATTTCAAACACTCATAACTTTCTTATTATTGGTCTGGTTTAATTCAAACTTTCGGCATTCTGCTATCCTTATTTTTCCACTTTCATACAAATGAAAGTATTACAACGGTTGGATTGCCCTTTGATTAAAGCCGCATCGTAGCCAGAGTCCATGTGTATTGCATCATAAACTCACTGACACCAGATTTGGTCGAATCAAGCTGTGCTTTTGACGACCCCTTTTTTCCTATGTATGATTTTAGGTGACCATACATGTTAAAAATTTCATTTATTTGTGATGATGTTTATTTTATTGAAAATAAATGAACATCAATCAATCAAACAATCTATCTGCCAATCAATGTGGGCACGTGTCTCTCAGGCAGCAAGACTTGTTGTCCCCCCAGAAAATAGTTGCCGTCATGTCTTTTCTATAATTATTTTTTCAAGTTTATCTAATCCATTCACGCCTCAGATAATGTGCTGGTATTAATCAAAGAAGAAAATGAGAGGAACAGGTCAGTGAAAGTTTGAGCAAAATCCGATTAAAATGAAGAAACTTCTTCTTGCGGTAATATCCCAAACTACCACTCCCCCCCCCAAAAAAAAAAGAGATCGCAGTCTCTTTTCTTCTCAGTTCTGGGTAATGCCTTAGTCACACCTTTGCGTATTTGGCTTGCGTATTGCTGCGTATTTATGGCGAGCCGTTTTAACATTTATTCCTATTTATTGATATCAAGAAATCGAACTTGATATCAAGAAATACCATTGCTTTACAACAGAAAATAATTTCTTGATATCAAGAACTCATTTCTTGATATCAATAAATAGGAATAAATGTTAAAACGGCTCGCCATAAATACGCATACGCAAGCCAAATACGCAAAACCAAACCCAACCGGTTCAACTGTCTAGGGAAATGGTTTTGAATACGGTTTCCATCTAACGTGGCAGTGTCGTGTTTCTTTCTTTTGACTTTCGGAAGGTGACGGTTCGAATTCCTGCCCGGTTGACTTTTGTCATTGTGCAAGGCATTAATCTACAGTTGTCATCCCAGCACTGAAAAAATAAGGATTTCTGGAAATCAAACGAAACACGATCGCAAAAACTTCCGGAAATGTTAATCAACTTCAGGCGCTTTTAAAAGCCCTGTCAATCACCTTTTGAAATGTGTGAACATTACAATGAGCTATAACCGTAATCCGAACAGGAATCTTTTTTGGAACATATATACGATAAATACGATAGAGTATTTATATTGAAATTGCCCATGATTTGATTTTTCGAAATCAGTTGCGATCGTGGTACGTGTAAAAGAAAATGCATTTTTAAATGCACCCGTTGGAAAGGATTAACCAATAAAAGACTCAATTTAATATGATAAAAGCCCATATAATTTGAATTATTTGAAGAAAACAAAAATTCGGGTCTGATACTGCGACTACCATCATTCAGACTTACTGTGATAATGTATTTATTGATTCAGATATGATTTTGTTGACAGGTGAAATTGAGCTGACCTCGTAACAGTTTGAGAATACTTAATAAAGCCACCTTGTGGTCATTTAATACGTAGGCCGACCTTGAACCGAAAAGATGCCTCGCTCTTCCCTCCCCCTCCCCCTCCTCCCCTCCCCCCGCTTCAGAAAATTGCAAAGTGCCCCTTTTTCTTCCAATAAAAGCGCCCCTTTCACATTCTGATACGTGTCCCCTTTGCATCAACAACAAGTGTCCTTTTTGTTGGTGCCCCCTCCCCACTTTGAAAGACGCTCCGAAGCCCCGGAGGCCGCCGCTCGAATCATAAACGCACCATGAAAAAGACAGTTATGGATAAACTATTTATTGGTGAATAAAACTAAATGTAACGAGGAAGGTAAAACGTTCAACAGCCAGTGACGACAAAATTCATCACAACAGGAAACTTTCAAGATATTTTGTTTAAGTATAGAAGATATTGTGCCTGTTGATATATGCTCCAACTTGGGTTGCGTCGCCCATCTTGCACACTGAAAACAAAAAAATATGTCTACTATCGTCATGCAACGTCAATGTACATAATCTATTCTAGGGTCTGATTTTTTCATGGTAATAATATTCTGTAGGATTTTAATTCCTTAAACACTTAAATCTATTTTAGTGTGATTTGTACATGTATATAACTTCCATTGTCAACGTTCAAACGGCAATTTTGAAAATGATGTTTTTTTTTTACTTACAATTGACCGCAGTTATAGGCCTATGTCTTAGAAAATATGAAGAAAAAAAAAAGTACAATCTAGGCATACCGTAAAGGGGCGCCTATTCATTATTAGGAGGGTGGGGGCATATTCACTTATTGAATTTTCGGGGGGGGGGCAAATTCATATGACTGTAGTGATGTAGATGCTTTGCTCAGACGCAGTTATAGAAGTAATTATATTTCTTGGGGCGGTGGTCGGTTTTCTACGTGTGCCTCGTTTAATCTCTTTTCCAATCAAGAAAATATTTTAGGGGGCTTGAAGAAATTTTACCTTGGTGGGGGGGGCACTTGAGCCCTGGCAACCCTCCTCTATAGAACCGCCACTCCATTGGCTTTAGATTTTTATCCGGAATTGATTTTGTTTGTGATGACGACTTTCGGTCGATGATAGTTATTCCAAACTGTCTGGTTTTTAGTATCCTGTCTCTTCATTTAATACAAAAATGGGGGTTAAATGTTAGGGGCGGGTCCACGAGTTTGCAGAGACGGGATTGATACTGTATACACCTGTATCACTGATAAGCTGAAATTTTAAAAAATCAAGTATTAAGTAGGCCTAACTAGCATATTTTCAATCGGGTTTAAATTTGAAAGGGGCACAAAAATACAATTAGGGGCATACTTTCTATTCGTGTACTTAATGTATGAAAGGTGGAGTATTAAAAGTGTGCCGCTCGCTCCAAATAAGCTACTTTCAATGTAACATACTTTTTCTTTCTTTTTTTCTTTTTCCAGACCGAATATTATTTATTGTCTACTACTTGGGAGATAAAGGAAAAAAAAAGGATTTTTCACTGATGTCAACAAAGACAATCTGCATGCTAATACAAAAAATACAAATGCATTTTGTTTAAACATTTCAAGGGAAAACGGCTTCAGGTATTGTTTTCAAAAATCATGATCGATTTCACAATATTCTGGTTGAACCATAATAAAAGGGCTCACAATCCCACTGACATGCTATGCTGTCAAACAAAATCTTTATCCAAATTATACAAATAAGAATCTCGGGAAAAAAAACATGAAATGCTTATGAAATATGAACAGAAATTGCGTTTCACAATTCGCATGTCTGATTGTCGCTTGGTAAACAGATGCCCCACCACCAGCAAAAAAATGCTCTGTATTTAGTATGTTGTTGTTGTTGAGATTAATGGCGTTTCCATCGTCATTGGATGATTTTCGCCTTCACAAAAGGCAAATTTGGCCTACATGTTGAAGTATTTTCGAAACGACGCAATATTTGCCCCCCCCCCCCATCGCACAATCTCATGAAGTTGCTCCTCTGTATAGTGCAGGAAATACCCCTTTTGCCCTGTACTTTATACAAGGCAAAAAGTAGGCCATTTACAATGTACCCTCCCACACAGAGCGACTATAGTAATCCAACATTTACAAGAAAGGGGGAGGGTGGACCCTCATTCCCCAGATGGACCCCTGTCTATGGTCACGCGAATGGGTTAGGCCAAATAAAATTAATTCCTAGTTTCTCGTCTCTCCTTCCTTTTTTGAGCCCTCCTCTATTTGTGTTGTTAATATTTAATTTTTTTGTTCTGAAGTGAAATAATTACATTTCTGTTGACATATTCTTGAGGAGGATACCCTTAACATAACACAATTTCATCATGTTATGGTCTCTCAGTGCTTGACTGTATAAATGACATTGTGAATATATGTGAAAATGCTTATGAGACGTATGAAAATATGTGCGGAAATGATTTTTTCTGTACAGAAAAATATGAAATATTAATGGAACCCCCTCGTTCTCTTTTCCCAAATATCTGGACGAGAAACTAGCAGTTAGATTTACTTGGCCTTATGCCCCAGAGGAGAGAGAGGAGGGTGGACTGAAGCAGACACCGTTTCCGCCTTCCTCACTTTCGGTGTCATAAGGTCAAATACGACTGTCCCTTCGCTGCACGGATGTTTGTACACAAATCACAGACCGTGAATAAGAGGTGACAGCCGTACCGCTTTTTTAAAGTTCTGTCTAGAGTGTAGACCGTATAGTTTTGATAAACGTGGACGAACAAGACCGTCGAAGAGAACTTTCCAAAGTGGGCCCGGAAGAAGAGAACTTTGCTAATATTATAAGCTTCTGGCAGCCTGGCAGAGTTGAATTAAAGGGGCGCAACCGGATTGTACTCCCCCTCCCTTTAACCCGATATGCCCTTTCCCCCATCTTTCTTTTATTCCTCTTCCTTTTTCTCACATTTATGTTTGCTTGTTAGAGATATTCGGACTTGAGCCATGCACCTCTTCTGACCCTTGTCGGCCTTCTGCAGAATCCTGAATACGTTCCTACCGTAAACTTGTCAGCAATTTAACTTAAGTAATATTTATGAATAATAGTCGTCATTTATTCGTTTCTATCGTATTAAACTATAAAGGCTCGTTCACATAATTATGCCGCGGTTAAATAACATAACCTAACAAATGACACATTAATAATTGTAATGATGATAAATGTTGTTTGCAGCATGATGGTAGCGATGTCTCCATATACAATTGCGTTATCAATCAATCAATCAATCAATCGATTATTTATTTCATTTTCATAAAAATAAAATCAAAGCAAATAAACATTCATACAAGAGAACAATGAAAAAGCAGATTAATCAATATCATCGGCACTGTATAAAAAATGTTTCACTTGAAAATTTATGTAAAATGAAAAAGGAGAACTTCAAAAAATTTGTGCAAAAGCGTATTGCCTTTTATGTGACTCTCACCAGGGACGTGATAGAGAAGGACTGGAATCAAGCCGCTCTCCTTTGACCCCATGCTTCACGCCGCCGAAAAGTTATGCGCTTATCTGCAACTGTTGACCAGGTGGTAAGATAAAAGAGCGCATGAAATTTCAGGATTTTGAATTCCTACATCAGAGAATGGTATCGCAGCAACTGTTCGCTGTCCCTTTCAATGATTTCTCATCCATTGTTGAATGTGTAAAGAGTAGAACAAGCGAACACAAACTTGTGTAATTTCATCCTTTTTTAACTTCAAAAATATAAAAACACGCGAAAACACGCATTAGCAAACTTAATGTTGTTAAAGATTGTAAATCATGGATTAAATAACGGGACATTAAAACATGCACAAATTAGCGCATTATCCTAAAATATTGAGTTTTTGTCAGGATGTAATTTTCTTTTACCAACTCTGGCACACAAATTATAGGAAGGACGGAGTACTAAATTTGAAAATTTGTTTGATGCACTTTTCCCAATACAATCCCCAAATAAAATTTTTGATTTACACTGAAATTTTGGCGGTAATTTAATATTTTGTAATAAATGTAAAACTGGTGCCTGGCTTCCGAAAGTCCCCGCAGTGGAAGCGCGGTTTGGAGCATGGAACTTCAAAGCCAAGTGGAATGTTACACATCCCATTGTTACGCTTTAGAACTCACGAATGAGTTTGAATAAATTACAAGAGTTCCACCTCCTTTCTTTCACCTCCCTGCTCTCACACTCTGCCGTGTAGGCCTACCGTGTGCCACCGTGCGCGAAAATGTCTGCGGACGGTGGAGAACGGCGAGGGCACACGGTGGTTCGTTATCAAAGCGGACAACACGTTAATAGGGCGTTGGCGCTTATTTACACCCGTGGGACCCGGCGAAAGTTTTGGGCATGTTCAAAACTTTGGCCGGTTGGCACCGGCCGCAAGTAAGCGGCAAGAGGACGGTGTTGAACGGTATGAGGACGGTATGAATACGTTATGAAAACGGTCACACTGTATGAACACGTTCACAACACGCTCATAACCCGTTACAGAACGGTGATGAACGGGCCAAAAAAATGGCAGTCGTGTCATGACGTCAGCAGTCCGGGGACTCGCTCACAGGACGCTCCGAGCGGTGAGGGACGCTAAGTGACTGGTAGGTGGCTGATACAAACCCGGTGCACACGTTCGAGACCCGGTATGGGCCCGGTATGGAAACGGCCAAAATTTTCAACAAAAGTCAATCTGGGCGGTGAAGACGGTAGAAGCACGTTCAACACCCGGTATGCGCCCGGTGAGAACGGTCAGAAGATGGCAACGAAACGGTGAAAAGATTAATTTTATGATTTTTTTTTGCGGCCGGGGACAAGTTCGCTAAAACCCAACGTTCTGGACTCTGTTGTTTTTTAAAAGCCCGGCAGGTGGACGGTAGGCCTACACGGCAGAGTGTGAGAGCTCCATAAGACCTTTTTCAAAGCGTTTGATTCTCTCTCTCTCTCACTATTCTATTGAATAAGTTGCAATAGTACGGGGTATGAGGAGTATTTTATTTAACTGGTTTAAGTCATGTCTATTAAATAGACAACAATATACCGTTTTTAACGAACGCTTCTTTAAAAAATGCGAATACTGTTACAACTCAGGGATTTATTTTAGGATCTTCATTGTTTTTATTATATATATTAATAATGTAATCACAACCCTTCGTGCCTCCCATAATAATGTTAAAACTTTACTGCATTTTTTCAAATGAAAATCTCATAAATGTTTCTAATTGGTTTAAGCGCAATAGCTTCAATGAATCGCAATATAATTTAATTTCATAGGAAAGATTCTATACCTAGTTACATAAAGATTCCTTAAATAATACTTCTCTAAAGCAATTTAAATCCATAAACTTTGATTAAAGGTGTAACCTTGAACGATAATCTAAATTGGAATGATCGTATATCGTCTATTTGTTCAAAAGTCTCACCTCATGTTGGAATTTCATATCGACTAAAACATGTTTTCCCTTCATATGTTCTAGGAAAAACATATATAATTAATGCTTTTGTATTCTCTCACAGCTATCCTATTGTAATTCTGTTTGGGCGAATACATATCCTTCATCTTAACACAAACTCACCATTGTACTGAAAAGAAGGCAGTACGCATTTGCCATAAGTCCAACCGTCTGGCACTCTCTTCCTTACTCTTTAAAAGTTAAACACATAAACAAGCTACAACTCGCTACCCTAATGCAATAGCATAAACTAAATATCTTCCCTTTTATTTGAAGAAACTGCAAGTTAGTACTCTACAAGAAATATCGATGATTTTGGCATTTGTAACTGTAATAACAATTATTCAAAATATTCCCTCCGACACACAGGCCCCTTTTTTAGAAATTTAATGATAATATTGCAAAAAATACAATATTCCCTTTACAAATATATTCAGAAGAAAATTTTAAATGATATCCATTTCATTTTGTATATATTTTGTATCTGTCTTTTTTGTACACGTATACGTTTTATCGTGTAAGTGGAAATAAAGACGAATTGAACGTATACAAACTTTATGCAATTAAGTAATATTGACTGCCTACAGGGCAATACGACATATATCGCCCGAACCGAAGGTGAGGGTGATATATGACAAGTCGTATTGCCCTGAATTAGGCAGTAAATATTAGTATTATTAACCACATCAGACATCTAGAGCAAACAAGAAACTTATACTCTTAAATTATGTAAAATACAGTAGCCTACACTGCACAGGGTTTCCTAGCATGAAAAGTTGCAAAAACATCGTCAAACCAGCACTGTGCATCTAGTGCTTGACGAAATTTTCGATACACTGCAAACAATGTGCCTTGGGTGTGATAATTACGTCACAATAGAGTGCGCGCAAAGTGCGCATGTTCTCATACGCGTAATAGATGCGCAAAGAAAATTATAAAAACCCGGATGTTGGCTTTACATTATTGCCCACTAGTTTAACACGCATTTTGCCATTGACTTTCCAGAATGGGCAATAATATTTGTTCATTGGTTTACTGTGTAATAATATTGACCGGGAAATTACACACAAAATACCATTGACTTTTCTGAGCGGTCAATATTATTTTTTCGCGCGTAGTTTTGTTGGCTTATCAATTAAACTAAGAGGGCAATACAATTAAAAAATGCCCTGCTCAGATGTCTGATACGGTTAATAATCATAACTATTACCTATACAAGGCATTTTAGCTGCTAAATATAAAGTCGTATTTTGCACGCTGCTCCGAATAAGAAACCGGAGCGGGCAATATTTGCCATATTGCCCTCTTCCGGGTTTTCCCCGTAGAATACTGTACTAAATCAGAGGGCAATATTCAGCCATATTCCACTCTTTCTTGTCAGTGCGCATTTATTAAAGTGTATACGCGCAGTATTGTGTAGGCGTTAAAGTGTACGCGCGGTAACAATAATATTTACGTCACAATTACATTTTCATACATTTTCATCTTTGGACAAGAGTAAGGGAAATACATGCATACATCGTGAGTAAAAATCATGCTTGATACCAAATTTGTAAATCATTTGTTTAAAAAATGCCTTATAGAGGGGGATAGGTAATAATAATTATATTGACTTGGCTTCTTTCGGGGTACATCATAAATATTGACCGCTCTAAGACCATATTGCCCTCGTCTTTCGACTCGGGGCAATATGATCTTAGCTTGGTCAATATTTATGATATACCCCTCAAGCCCAGTCAATATAATATAATTATATACCTCACTTTAGAAATCTAGCCATCTGATTGGTCGAAATTGGAGTCGTGATTTTAAGCCATGCCCCACTCACAGGGAATATCCATCAATTTGTGTCTTCGTAGCCCGCTCACAGGGAATAACCATTAATTTGTACCCTCATCCTTCTGCGATCCCCATTGATTTACGCACTGGCGTACTGGTGGGGCTTGGGGCTAGCCCCCAATAAAATTAAACCATGACTTATTTTCAATTCCATACAAGTGATTTATAAATGTTCGTGATATCACATGATTTTCAACAAAATGCGCGTTTCTCCATTCTGTTGCAAACTAACACATTCCCAAATAGCCAGGAAGAGCATATGTTTTTCATAGTCACTAATGGGCCTTAGTGGCCACTAACAGTAACACGAAAAGTCTGGATACCCGTATGTCCGGCGGTACGCGGGGGAATGCGCAGTCGCCTGCGCCCATGGTTTGTTTTGGATGTGGCGAGGAGGGTCATTTCCGAAGGGAATGTTCCACAGGCGCAGATCCGGGGGGGCGAGCGGGCCTTGCCCCCCCCGCAAAGAAAAAGAGAGAGAGAGAGAGAGGAAGGGAAAGAGGAGAGAAAAGGAAAGAAAGAAGAGGAAGACGAAGTAAAAAATGGGGGAGAAGGAGATCGGGGGTGGGGGCCTCCCAGGCCTTGCCTCCCCGGCTGTTGCCCCCCACCAAAAAAAAAAGAGAGAAGGAAGAAAAGGGAAAGAAAAAAGGAAAAGAGATAAAGGGAAGGAAAAAAAGAGGAAGAAGAAAAGAAAAGAAGGGGGATATCAGTTGCAATTTTTCCGCCAACAAGTTGTGGATCGAGGGGCCAAAGGCCCCCCCCCCCCCCGCCAAAAAAAAGAGAGAAGGGAAAGGGAAAGAGGAGAGCTAAAAGGAAACAAAAAAAGAGGAAGAAGACAAGAAAAGGGTGAAAAGAAGGGAAGATCAGTTGCGATTAATACCGCCAACAACATGTGGATCGGGGTCGAAAGGCCCTTGCCTCCCCCCTAGCAAACCTAAAAGAGAGAGAAGGAAGGGAAGGGAAAGGGGGAAGGGGGAGGGAAAGGTAGGGAAAGAAAGAGAGAAAGAAGATAGGTAGGGGAGATCAGTTGCGATTTTTCCCGCCACCAATGTGTAGATCGGGGGCACTGGCGTACTGATGGGGGAGCCAATTAGTGTCCTGCCAGTGTCACAATAAAATTCAAACGTGGTTCATTTCTAATTCGATACTGGTGATTTACAAATGTTGCTGAAATGACATAATTTTCCTAGATTTTTCCTCACTTTTTAGTAAATTATTCTTTTTTATGCGTTTGTTGGAAAATTACAAATTCCAAGAAATATGCTTATTTAGAGGCCTACATGGCAGGGCCCGCAGAACGACGGGGCTCCGAGGCCTCGAGCTCCGCCCCACCCCACTTTTTTTGGAAAAAGTATGCTAAAGAGAAATAGAAAGAAAGAGAGAAAGAAAGAAAGAATAGTGACCTGCCAGTGTCACAAAATAATGAGGTATCAAAAAATGCTCATCTGACCGTAATTAAACGCCTAAAACTCGTGAGCTTCCGGGGGCTCTGCCCCTGGACCTAACCAAGGGCCCTAAGGCGAGCTCATGGATACTCATCTGACCGTTATGTAATGCCTAAAACCCTTGAGCTTCCGGGGGCTTTGCCCCCTGGACCCCACGCCAATTAGTGTCCCGCCAGTGTCACAAATAAGGTATCAAAAAAAGCTCATCTGACCGTAATTAAACGCCTAAAACCCCTGAGCTTCCGGGGGCTCTGCCCCCTGGACCCTACCAATGGCCCTAAGGCGGGCCCCTAGATGCTCATCTGACGGTAATTTAATGCCTAAAACCCCTGAACTTCCGGTGGCTCTGCCCCCTGGACCTAACCAAGGGCCCTAAGGCGGGCCGCTGGATATTCATTTGACCGTTATTCAATTCAATGCTTCCGGGGGTTCCACCCCCTGGACCCCACGCCAATTAGTGACCTGCCAGTGTCATGAATAAGGTATCAAAATATGCTTATCTGACCGTAATTAAATGCCCATACCCCCTGAGCTTCCGGTGACTCTGCCCCTTGACCCCTGCCGGGGCTTTGCCCCTAGACCCCACGCCAATTTACACTACGCTCTACCTGATCGTAAATACTTTAGCTTCCCCCACTCACTTTGAAAAACGTTCAGAGGGGCCTGCATGTAAGAGTGGGGTGATGCGGAGTTTTTTGTCTGCCAGCCCCCCAAAAAAAAAAAACATTTTTGCTCATTACGCCACTGGGTTTACGTGTTAATTAACTTTGTTTGTGCGGAGCGCGGCATTCCATACACTATTTTTGTGCGATTAATTTGGTTGCTACAAACACAGCGCAGACGACCGCTGATCTCGATTGTAGCTAGGCCTAGATCTACATGTAATGACGAGATGACGCCCCTTTGGAAATATAAAGATAAACCTGCTCTTTCATATTACACCTCATTTTTTTACTATCACCTTCAGGATCGCAAGCAATAAAGGTTTGAATCTCGATTTGGAATTATTAAAGGTATAGACCAGTTTTGGAAACGCCCTCTCTCAAAAAAATGAAATGGAAGCTCTCATTACCAATCATGTGAAAGAATATGTTTTGACTAATACGTGATGATACAAATTTTGCCGGGAAAGTCGGGAAACCGCCTACGAATTGATATATTTGGTAAATTATTATATCTATTGGGACCAAATAGATATCGCGCACGTGGTCGTGTAGTCCCATATACATCTTTCTGTGTACAGTGCTTGTAACTTTACCAAGACTGGGCCAAATTTCTTATCATTTTGATGATTCCAGAACCTTGCAGTACACACCAAATACTTATATGCTAGATGATCAACCTTTTCTGATCGATTCCACAACGTTTCTTTCACAATGCAATCGCATGACCAGAACTGGTCTTTCTCTTTAAATTGACCAATTTGGCATGATCGCGCATTGCACGTAGACTGCATAGGGATATATGCGTGCAATCTCAATGGCCAACTAAGCTACCTGCAAAAGTGCAAGTTTATCAACACAGACCTCGATAGCGTAAACAAGCTTGATTACCATGATTGACCAGTAAGTCGCACAAAATTGTATTTATGACCCTGTTTTCAGTATATAACAGTTATGATGACTGCTATGCCGATTAACATAACAGGAATCATTAACTAAAATAGTGGCAATATTTATTTTGTTCGTTTGTATCGAATTTCTTTTGATTAATTTTTATATTGAGATAGTTGCGACTTTCTACCCTTAATTATTTTACCAAGTATACAGCATGTATTCTGTGTTTTTCACTTCCAAAATATTCTCTAATATAATTTCTATGAATAATAAATTAAGCAAAATAAAGTCAAAATAAGAATGACAAGATTCATTTCTCTTCTCTCTATTTAATGCCTTATTATAATACTTTTTCGTTCAAACCAATTTTTTTTATTCAGACATTGCACAAATGGTTGGAGCAATATTTAACAAGGTTATTTTGTACTTCCACACCTATGCGGAGTATTGCACCTGGGGGAAAAAAACATGGCGGCAGTAATGGCGCGGTTTTGAGGTAATTGAGGTAATAGTATCATTAGACTCACACTGGGAAGTATTTCATGGTGGTGACCGCAAAATCGTTTTTATTTTGTATAAAACGCGGAAACTGGTACAGACGTCACGCCACACCATTCCTTGTGATGTGGTTCGATGTTGTATTTCATATGCAAGTTACAAGTCAAAATAAAAACATGAATAAATAAACAAAGTTAGAACAATTAAATAGAGATGAGGACATGTTTGAATAACACATATAATCGTGATAAACATAATTTGCCCTTAAATTTACTTTGAATTAGTGGTTTATATGATAACCACTCACCCTCGCAATCTGGCGTATAGAGGACCGTTTCCTCTGATGGTACCCCACCCTTCTTACATGTTGTTTGTCAACACCTAAAGGAATAATAATTAGTATAAATTATAGTGAATTTTACTCTAAAATACAAAATGAAGACGATTCAATTACTAAAACCGCAAACTATTAACTCTCAAAATTTTACTTTATAACTGTTTCGCTAAATAGGATTTTCCAGAGTTTACCTCAACAACACAGTTTAAAACTACAACTCCTAAAGATTTCAAGTAACATAACATATAACATCCAAATCATCTCAAATTACTATTACCAAATCGGAATCAAGTATAAAGTAGTCGACCTACTGACCACTAAACAGATAATATACCACGCGCTTTACAGAATGCATATTAATTCAATGCAACTCATCATTCGCAACAATACCAGATTTATAAACTTACATCATTCAATACATCTACAAAAATACTAATTATATCAATAATTATCAAACTTGACAAAAGGAAAATCTTCTTACCTAATGTAACCTAATGTAACCCCAAAGCCTGACGAGACGACCTCTCTGCCTGCCCCATGAATGGCGGTGCAGTCGTGCAGTGCAGGAGTGAATTTGGCTACTACCTCTGCCCCCTTTTATAATGGTTACACTATCTATTGGGAGTTCCTGACCTTTGACCAAGTGACCGGGATGTACGTCATAAACTTTCTTTTACTCAGAATATGTGTGAATCATACTTCTTGAGAAATATGAAGTTTGTAAGCATTTAGACTTCACTTCCTGTACAGTTGATTAGTTATTGGTAAATAATGAATGCATAGATATTGAATTGGTCTTTTGTCCATTAAACATTACAATTTTGACCTGTTACATTTGAAATAACGCCTCTCGTCTGTTGATTACTGACAGTAAGGAAATGCTGCAACAATATGGTATAATTTTGGTATTCATCCGCTCGGTTGAGCACGAATTAAAGAGGCAGTCGATTTTTCAGGAAGAATTTACGCCAATTTTTCAACTTGTGCAGAAGTTTATATGTCTCGTACAGTGGCGTAGGTACATGGGTGCGTGCGCCCGTGCCCCACCCACCACCCTCCAATAGAATGGTGGAAAGGCAGAAAAAGTGAAGGGGAGAAGGTGATGACGAGAAAAGAACGCCTGGACTACCTCCCGCTTCCTTCCCCTAGTCTGCGGGCACAATCATGTTATTTTAAAGATTCAGTAGTGCGCAAAATAAGACTACTATAGGCTCTGTACTGTATTTTAACCCCTTTTTGTTTGGCGCTGACAGAGACTGACACATATCTAGGCTCTGCTCAAGGATTTAGGAATTGTGGTAAAGTATCAAATTAGAGTCCATACTCGCAGTCTACCCTTCCTCCCACTCAAGTAAACTAGTTAATTTGCGTTTGATTTTCGGAATAAGATCGGTGCCCCTTCCCCCCCCCCCAATATTCATCATAATAATTATTTTCTTGTCATCATTTTACAGAAAACACATACTCTCACCATCGTCTCCATCTGCAGTACATTGGTCTACCTCGGCTTCTTCCACAGCGCCGCCATCCAGGATTTCTTCGCCCGTACTGAGATCACCGACGACTACCAACCCGTGAACGTGGTCGAAAGAAGAGGTACCCTGGATAAGAGTTCGGTGTCAGCTTGGAGTTATGAGAGGCGGAGAGACTCGGCAGAAACCAGCTTGAAAAAACTTGCACCACAGGTGAGAGTCCAGCATTTTTTCTCATTATTTTGATTATTTGCATTGACGACTTTCTTCAATGTCTTGTTCTTGTTCGCGTTCTGAATTCTTTTTCTTCTTCCCTAAAATCCCATTCGATTTGCACACAGTGCTTGTTAATCCTATCTAAGTCCCTTCCAGCCCGATTCCTTTCAACGTTCGCAGGCGTACTGTCCGTCATCCAATCTAGGTCACCTGACCCTTTGTTTTCCGAAATCACTCATGCGTGCCCGTCCAGGTGCCATTTTGTCAGTTTCTGGTCCGTTTTAACTAGAAGGCCTTTCTTTCTTCCTTCGTATCGTCACTATCCTAGATCCTACAGACTTCTAACAAACTCCTTTAGCTAGTCAAGAGACATTCTTTCATCTGCGACGTATAACCTGACCTTCAAAATGCCATCTCCATAGGCCTACTCCAAATTAAAATCCGAAATCGAATCCCTTAAAAATCGATAAAATTTCTTTAAAAATTGACCCCTAAAAATTGAAAATTGCCATAACTTTCTCATATCAATTCCGTTTTTTCCTAATTCTTTACAGTATCTAAATCTTATCATTGCACATAGCCATGCTGAATTTCACACACCAATGGTTATGGCATAATATAAAGAGCGCCCTCTAAAGTTATGAAAATGGCTTTCTTTCTGTGGCCGAAGCTCTATTGTGTCTGGCCAAACCCCTACCCCTTTTTTGGATTTAGATACAGCAAGATATGCTTTTTCCAGCCAAATAAAAAATATGTACCCTATCGCTGACCGACTTTGCGAAAATGGCCCTCCAGATTTGCAGTTTTCAAGAAAACTGCGAAATAACTTCAACTTACTCTAAAATAGCGATCTTTATACCTACGTCAATGAGACTTGGCAAACATATTCATCCATACACGTGACAACTGTCTGCCAAGTTTGGTAAAATTTGATGACGTAATCGCAAAGTTATCGCCAAAAATTATGAATTTACTATGCATTACGTAACAGCCTGTTAAATACTTGCAGTACGTTTCGCGCAGATGACAACTGTCTCAAACTGACCTCAATGAAAAGCCGTTTCGAAGGATACCAAATACGGAATATGTTCACACAGAAAAAAAAATTGAGTAAATCGCATTTGAACAAGGGTCACTATACGAAATCCGCTGAGTTTCCGCCTATCGGCTATGACGTCACTTTTAAAGACCGCTTTTCGTCCCCTTTCCGGTCTTTTTTTTTCCTTGAAATTTTGCCAGCGTAGTCTGGGTGGCCAAACGCAGGTCATCTAGAAGCCAAATTGTTAAAATCTGTCAAGGGGGCAATTTTAGACGCAATTAAATACCCTGGATGATTGTATTAGTATGGACGGCATTTGTGCCACGGAACGCTTCATTATTATTGTTATTATTGACATTGTTATAATTCTTTTAATTAATTGTATTCTTCTTATTCTTATTATCATAATTATCTTTTGCAATACGTCATGCGCCCCGGATTTATTGCTATTATACTTTTATTTCACCCAAAGCACCTAATAGCACCTTTCGGTAACTCATTTCCACTGAGCGAAAACATGAAAATCCCCAAATAAGCCAAATGGCATACATTATTTTGTTGATAGGTAGGACAAACATTATGATTTGCCTTAACTTACAACACGTAATATTGTGCAATTCGCACTCTCTATCATGTCCCTGCTCTGACTATTGAAATACATTTATTCGTAACAGGTGAATGGAATCATTCGTATCAAGCTTAGGCACTTCACAAAGACGTATGCATTAAATTTTGTTACATTACGAAAACGGTCTATTGTAAGAAAACAAATCACGTATATTTAAAATTTTGTTTGAGTAAAAGCGTGTATTAATTTTTGAGAGTCTTCGTATCGTCATCCAAACAAAACAACCATGGTTTTGCAGCGCGTCATACCTGAATGCTTCAGTGGCCACCTTTTTCTTCTGAAGCCGGCAAAATATACCCTAAATGAGGATTTCGCGTGGTTTTTCCCGAATTCACACCCTAAACGGGTATTTAAAAAAGAGTGTACTCCTAATCACGTATTGTAAACAAGTAAAAATTGTAACCCCTTGAGCATTTTGAAGTGCGATAGGGATTACCATTTAAGTTGTTGACAATGTAATATAAATCAATTTGCGCTTCTGATGTAAAATTCACAATGTAAACATTTATTTCAATAGAGAAGCAATAACATCAACCTGTACACTTCCAAATATGTTTAATGCACAACCATCATAAGTCCTTTCTTTGAAAAAAAAGAATTACATTTCAAATTTGATCTATTTGATATAAAGTACATCTAGTGTTTACTAAAAGTACACAATGCACAATGAACAGTTACTATTCAACTTTGCAAAACAGAACATTAGGGACCAGCTATAGGCGTGAGACTTGGTTGGTCTGGATTGGTATCGTGGGCATCCATCTTGATCTACTGAAGATCTTAAGATCATTTCAATCAAAGCTAGCTAAGGTGCATGCATATAGATATATAATAAGACTCTATGGGCGATGCGATATGCATACCATGCCATGCCATGCTACCGACTCGCGCTAGATAAGCTCGCGGCCGTAGTCCACACTATAACCAAAGATGACAGAGCGCCGCACGTCTATCACCTAATCTAGCTAGGCGGCGGGCGCAGGCGGCGGCCGGTAGTTTCGCCAATCGGCAATTATAATCCCCCCCCCGGTCTGGCCCTGAGGGCTAGAAATATACCCCTAAACGCGTATACCGGCGCGTACAGTAGGATTTTGAACCATTTTGAAAAAGTACCCTTTTCCTTGAACCCCTTAATGCGGCACCACGCGGACCGCGTCCAATCTATAAGAAAACACCCCTTTATACGCGTTTTCTTGGTCACGCATGCTTACAGTATTTATATTTGACTGAGACCAAGGGACTGTTTCCATGTCGCGCGCCCAATCAACTGAGAAATAAGACACCCTCAACGCTAAAAAGGAGACAGCCTTTTCGTTCTTACCCTCGCAAAGACGAGTGTATTTTCGGAGTAACCCGACACATGCTCCGGCGACGATTGCTCCGGTGACAAATGCTCTTCAAAAAGGGACAATTGCTCCGCCACATTTGCTCCGACGTCAAATACTCTGCCGACAGTTATCTGCCGACAGGTGCTTATGGCGCGCCGTTTGACCAATAATTCAGATAAACACTGTTTATCAAGCGATAAACACTGTTTATCGAGAGAAACTATGTTTATCGACTGAAAAACACAGTTTCTCTCGATAAACAGTGTTTATCGGCGATAAACATTGTTTATCAAGCGATAAACACTGTTTATCGAGAGAAACTATGTTTTCCGACTGATAAACACAGTTGCTCTCGATAAACAGTGTTTATCGAGAGAAACTGTTTTTCAGTCGATAAACACTGTTTCTCTCGACAAACAGTGTTTATCGCTTGATAAACAGTGTTTATCGGTCGATAAACACTGTTTTTCGACGATAAACAGTGTTTATCGGCGATAAACAGTGTTTATCTGAATTATTGGTCAAACGGCGCGCCATAAGTGCGCCATTTGCCCAATAAATCAGATAAACAGTGTTTATCGCCGAAAACAGTGTTTATCGACCGATAAACACTGTTTATCGAGAGAAACTATGTGTATCGACTGAAAAACACTGTTTCTCCCGATAAACAGTGTTTATCGGCGATAAACAGTGTTTATCGGCGATAAACATTGTTTATCAAGCGATAAACACTGTTTATCGAGAGAAACTATGTTTTTCGACTGATAAACACAGTTTCTCTCGATAAACAGTGTTTATCGGCGATAAACAGCGTTGGCGATAAACACTGTTTATCGAGAGAAACTGTGTTTTTCAGTCGATAAACATAGTTTCTCTCGATAAACAGTGTTTATCGCTTGATAAACAGTGTTTATCGGTCGATAAACACTGTTTTTCGACGATAAACAGCGTTTATCGGCGATAAACAGTGTTTATCTGAATTATTGGTCAAACGGCGCGCCATAGGTGCTCCGTCGACAATTGCTCCAACTGAAGTTGATGCCAATAGAAACAGGATAGGAGCTTAATAGAATTGTGTTTAACATAAAAAGGCCGTGATCTTTGAAAAAAATATGGATAGAACGCTTAACCCACCAAGCTGATTTTAAAGACGCAGAGTAGTGGGCTCTCATTCGACATCATTCGGATCTTTACCCAACAACATGTGTTGTCAATCGCCCGGGCCCTGTTTCATAAAACTTGTTATCAATAACAACTGCAACAGATCTATGACAAATCTGCTCACAGCCAATCAAATGTTAGGATTTCAGTAGCTTATAACAACTATCGTTACTTGTTATTGATAACAAGTTTTATGAAACAGGGCCCAGGATTAACCTTCATTTTTATGTCCGATCGGCCTTATGTAATGCTCTGCATTTTCCACCAATCGCCCCACATGGAAAAGTCGTTATCTTACATTTCCTCACCCGAAGACTGTAGATTATCCGAGAGTCTAGGGTGTATTTCTTTATGGGACCACGGTTTTGCTGTGTACACCCATTAAAGTATTTCCACCAAGTCTGGTGTCCGCGAATTATGACCTACTACACAATACGTTTAACAATGCCAAATCTGAGATGCATGGCCCTACGTGTTATCAGCGTCTGTGATATGGTGTAATATTGAAGCCCTAAAAAAGTTGCGCTTCAAAATGATCATGAAGTGCCTCAAAAAAAAAATCTTTGAGTGACCAGTTTTACCATACTCATTATCCCCAAATAGACTTTAGTGTTATAAAAACCGTTGGGGAAAACGGTTTTTGAAAATTCGAATTCCAATATCTTGATAATCAGACAGGCGATCGGCTTGTAAACGTCACTGGATTCCTGACTGACCTAAAGGTTTATAATTATCATTGCAGCATGAGCTAAATCCAGGATTTTGTTTAGAATCTGAGACAAAAATACCCAATCCCTTTAAAATTTAAATGCAGGAGGAAATTTTAGTCTAGGCGTTTAATTCTCCCTGGTTGATAACTTGAAATGGCCTTCCACTTTAAAAATGGTCTCGACAACATTATCTGTTATTTTGTTAACTTGACCTGCATTTTCCTTCTGGCTTCCTGCCTCTCTCTCTCTCCCTCGCTCTATATCTCTCTATCTCTCTCTCTCACACTCACTTACACATATCCACAAACATTCCTATTCCACCCCCACCCCCTTCTCTCCCCTCTCGTACTCTCCACACTCTTCTCTTCTCGATAGGTCTGTACCTATAGTATACCCATTCTTTTATTCCGCCTCTTTTGTCTCCGTATTTTTTCAGGTGGGCTGTATATAATACAGACCACCTTATGTTTTCGTTAGAATCGTCTCAAATTCACTTTGGATACGTTTGCATTTCGCAACAAAAAAAAACGCGCACACGCGCATGCGCGCGCGTTTTCGCGCGTACTAGCATTTTGCAACATAGAATCGCCAAATTTTCTATGTCATCATATTCGGGACATTTTCCAAGCATTTTGATACCTTGTTCACCTTTTTCTGACCAGTAATAACGCAATGAGCGTCCGTTCAAGAAACATGTCCGTGTGCACGAGCTCTTGTAATACATAGCATATATGGGCAAAAACATGCCTATCCAAAAATCCATTATAGCTCTTTGGGAAGCACCGGATCGACCCTCAATTTTTTCATATTTGGATAGAGTATGAGTCGGAGATATGATTTCATGTCCCATTTGACCCTCAATTAACTCAAGACGTCATCATAATGGCCTCCGAACTCAAAATTTCAATTTGCATATTATGACGTCAGCATATTTTTTGAAAATTGATTGTATCTCTGTAAATATTGCTCGATTTTCTTCCAAATTTTGATATGTTCTAGATGAGACAATTCCCTACAAATGCAGTCCCTACAAATGCAATTTTTCATTTTGACAAAGGCATCATGGCGTATTTTTGCGATTAATGGAGGCATGTCAATTTTTCACATTTTGCGTGTATTCTCTATTGGACTTTTTTTTAAAAACTAGATTCTACATTCCCGTCTTTCGTGAGCAATATCTCCGTCGTTATAGTTTCGTTTTCGCTGAGCTACGAGTATGTTGTAGCTGAGACGACAAGCTATCACTAGTGTGCCCTTTATTTTTCGATCAGATGCCGGGATCATGCTCATATTTCACTTGCAAAGTGGGATTTGAGAATTCCATTTTCCGTTCACGTGTAATGTCTATGGGGATTATTTTGGTATAGTGGTCATAGCACTTGCCTCCCATTCCGGCGACCCACGTTCGATTCCTGGTGGGTCATTTTATTATTTTTTTTTGCCGTCGTTTTAAATTTGATTTTATGATCTTCTTCGACTATTATAACATATTATCATATACAATCACAAACAATGTAATAAAATGCCTAATTTTGCGTGTTATATCCGGAGATATGATTTCTTATAAAAAAACAAAATCTAGAAAATGCATATTTCATTTTGATATTTAGATTTGAGGGTCAAAGGTCAAATATACTGTACATGGTTTCTCTAAAACCATGCATTGTATAGACTTGACATTTGGCATACTAATAGACCTGAATAAGAGGATTATTTCAAAAAATAAGGTCAAATCATGCCAATGTTATCTTAACTACTTAGTATGTCACTAAACATGTGTGGCATGCACTTGAACAGCCCATCTATACTTGTTATTAACAAGTATTACATGTCTAGTTCTATAGTGTTTTTGTACTTATTAGGGAACCTATAAATTCATTTAGTGCCCCCCACTCTCTCTCTCTCTCTCTCTCTCCATTACTTTCAGTCTCATATCCTCCCAATAGTTGTATTATTTCCCATTTTTCAATCATTTCCCTTGTACTACTCTCATATTTCAACCGGTTTCCTTCTCTTCCTTACCACCTTTTCGTTCGATTGGGCCTCTCGAAACAGAGCTTCCTCTGTACCTGCACGTGGATAATATGAAGTTATCACTGTACAGAGGCGTAGCGTGAGGCCACCCATTGAGGGGCAATGAAACAATTGTTGGGGGGGGGCACCGGTCCCACTCGGAAAACTAGAATGCGACGGCCACTGATTAGGGGAGGGTGCGAGAGGTGTTCCAGTCGTCGTCTTTTCCCATCCTTTCTTCCTCCTCCATTTCCATTCCTCTCTTTTCTCGCCCCTCTTTCCTTTTTTCCTCCTTTTGTTTTCACCACTCGATTAGGGGGGCCCCCTCGCCCCCATAGCTATGCCACTACATGACAATCCTAGTCCCGGACTAAAGGAAATCATTCTTAAATCAAGGACAATCTCCGGAAAATTTGGGTCAAAACCTTTGGACCCGAAGATTTTATTTTATTTTGTCAGTGAAATTGTGAGATTGAGTTCTCTCACCCAGTCAGATCACACGGAAATTGCTTCCGATCCCGATAAATCGTGAGTGCCAGACATTCGTCGACGACTTTTCCTCAACACTTATGATTCTGACTATTCGAATTTGACATCCTGATCTATCTATATAATTCTATCATTTCCTTTAGGTCATTGTTTTACAGTGAAACCTGTATATAAAGATCGCTCGAGTGAGACAAGAAAATCAGTCTTTATAGGCAGGTGGTCTGTATGTACAGGTTCCTTTAGCACATGTTTCAATGACAAACACTATTCCCGGGAAACGGTAAAAAATGGTCTTACTATATACAAATGGCCTGTCTATACAGGTGGTCACTAGAGTAGGTTCCCTGTATGTACTCTTCCCTATCCAGTGGCGGATCCAGGACGGGGTCGGATCGGTCGCCGCTCCTTTTTTGGTGGCCTAAAAAAGGGGAAGAGAGTAAGACGAAAGAAGAAAAAAAGGGGGGAAGAGAAAAGTAGAGAAAAGAGAAGAAGACGGGAAAAGAAGAAGGAGGAGGAAAAAAGGGGGGAAATCGCTACTCTGATTAACGGGTCAGCAACGTATTGGATAGGATTGAAACCGAATGCCATCGAAAGCTATGCGTAATGCCAGGCAGGATAAACGTATAACTCAGTGCCGGATCGGGGAGGGGGTGCGGTGAATCGGCCGCGTTCTCCTCCTTTTTGTGGCGGCCTAAACAAATGGAAATGGAAAAAGAGAGAGAGAGAGCGACGGGAAAAAAAGGAGAAACGAAAGAGAGAAACGAATGCAAAAGAGAAGAAGATAGAGGGAGAGAGAGAGAGAGAGACAGGAAGAACATAACACTTAAATTTACACATACAGATTACATTTCCGATAAGTTGGCTCAACATGTGTTTACGTAGACGGCGGACGAAAGTAGAACAGTACGATGAGAACAGTTCTTCGAAATTGGCTCTGAGAGAGAAAGAGAGATGATTTCTAAAAATGAAATGATAGGGGCTATGTGATTTCAAAGAGAAAATAACTTCTATCGCTCATGACGGCCACTTTGAATTGTTTTAATTGCTAAAAATTCAAGAACTTCCGGGGGTCCGCCCCCTAGACCCCCACCCCGTTTGGAAAATCCCGGATCCGCCGCTGCCCATCTGGATGAATATGTAATTAATCGTAGACCTATCTTTCTCCTCCTTGTCTCCTATTATGTTTCAAACTTCCACTTTAATTTCCTATTGCACTTTTACGTTTTCGTCGTCTTGTTTTCTCTTTGGTAATGGCCTTTTGTTTGGTTCGCCTCACAACCTACTCGCAAAATTACAAAAATTACAGAATGCTGCTGCTCGTGTCGTGACCCTCTCTAACAAGTACAGTCACATCACAACAGTCCTCAAATCACTCAATTGGTTGCCCGTAGAAGAACGTGTTGTTTTCAAGATTCTTTTGTTATTATTTCACTGTATACATGGCTCTGCTCCGCAGTACAACCAGGGAGGTGAAAGAAAGGAGGTGAAACTCTTGTAATTTATTCAAACTCATTCGTGAATTCTAAAGCGTAACAATGGGATGTGTAACATTCCACTTGGCTTTGAAGTTCCATGCTCCGAACCGCGCTTCCACTGCGGGGACTTTCGGAAGCCAGGCACCAGTTTTACATTTATTACAAAATATTAAATTACCGGCAAAATTTCAGTGTAAATCAAAAATTTTATTTGGGGATTGTATTGGGAAAAGTGCATCAAACAAATTTTCAAATTTAGTACTCCGTCCTTCCTATAATTTGTGTGCCAGAGTTGGTAAAAGAAAAATTACATCCTGACAAAAACTCAATATTTTAGGATAATGCGCTAATTTGTGCATGTTTTAATGTCCCGTTATTTAATCCATGATTTACAATCTTTAACAACATTAAGTTTGCTAATGCGTGTTTTCGCGTGTTTTTATATTTTTGAAGTAAAAAAGGATGAAATTACACAAGTTTGTGTTCGCTTGTTCTACTCTTTACACATTCAACAATGGATGAGAAATCATTGAAAGGGACAGCGAACAGTTGCTGCGATACCATTTTCTGATGTAGGAATTCAAAATCCTGAAATTTCATGCGCTCTTTTATCTTACCACCTGGTCAACAGTTGCAGATAAGCGCATAACTTTTCGGCGGCGTGAAGCATGGGGTCAAAGGAGAGCGGCTTGATTCCAGTCCTTCTCTATCACGTCCCTGGTACAACATTGGCTTGATCAAGCATTACATTCCCTCTAGACAGCTACGTTCTACAAACTCTGGCTTATGCCTGGATTACATTTGGCCTGCGATTATAGTCTACGGAGCCTGTATCCTGCCCGTATCCCCTTTTCCGTGCTGCCTCCGTACTGAGGCAGGAGGCGACCGTGAGATTTTCGTACGGATTCACGGGCTCCGCGGGGCTCCGCGGCCTCTACGATTTTGTTTCGCAGAAAGTTATACAAATTTGCAAAATCGTAAGCCCGTAGTCCGTAGACATGTCGTAGGTGTCATTGCACAATCCCCGCACGGGCATCGCGCGGAGGACTCGCGCTGACCGTGCAGCAAACGCACGATTTTTAGGTGAATATGGAGGCAAAAAACGCTTAAAAACGGCACGGCTGCTGCACGGTCACCGCGCCTTCTCCGCGCAACCTTTGCACGGAAGCTGTACGGGCTACGTACGATTTCCGTGCGGAGGCTGCGGAAACTGCACGGCTACTGCATTGAAATTGCACGATTTCCGTACAATCTCCGATCAGCCTCCGTACGGATTTGCCCCGGCCTGCCCCCGAGGGCCAATACAAGAAATGGCACGATGCTCGTAGATAATGTAAACACAAACATCGTAGCCCGTAGCCTCCTACGATGCCCCTAAGATCGCACGAAAAATCGTAGACTAATTTATCGTACGGCGCCCGGGGCAAATGTAATCCAGGCATTACTTGTTGTTCCTAGGATTAACACAAAGTGGGGAACGAACCTTCGCTCATATGCTGGGCCGTCATTATGGAATACTCTCCCTCAATGGATTAAAAATAGAAGTTCTGGTGAATTGTTCAAAAATAATCTCAAGAAATATCTGTTTAATTTAACCTATAATTGATTACCATTACCTTTCAGTTCCGTACCTTTCCTATCGTACTTTTGTCTATTTATCATGTATTTCATCTTTTGCACAAGCTGCGCCTTGAGCATTTGATTGTCGAGTGGATTTGGCGCCTTACAAATCTTATGTATTATTAATTATTATTATTTGGGAATTGATTATAAACTATTTTCGCTTTATGAAATATTTCTAACGTCTGTTGGCAAAGTTTACTGCGTTAGACAGATTCACATCAACATATTTTCATTTTCATTTTCATCAACATGATTATTATCAATATCATCATCATCACCATCACCATTTTTTGTTGTCTCGTCTGCATAGCAAAAGCGAGACATGGGCGCCGCTTTTCCGGTGACGGCGTGACGGCGTGAACATCAAAAACTTTATGCCTAGATTACATTTGCCCCGGGCGCCGTACGATAAATTGGTCTACGATTTTTCGTGCGATTTGGGGGGCATCGTAGGAGGCTACGAGCTACGATGTTTGTGTTTACATTATCTACGAGCATCGTGCCATTTCTTGTATTGGCCCTCGGGGGCAGGCCGGGGTAAATCCGTAGATAGGCTGCTCGGAGATTGATTGTACGGAAATCGTGCAGTAGCCGTGCAGTCTCCGCACAGAAATCGTACGGAACCCGTGCAGCTTCCTTGCATAGGTTGCGCGGAGAGGTTGCAGCCGCCGTGCCGTCTCACGGCCGTCTCCTGCCTCCGCACGGAGGCCGCACGGAAAAGGCGATACGGGCAGGATACGGGCTCCGTAGACTAATCGCAGGCCAAATGTAATCTATGCATAACCTATGGTTAAGTTTTTGAATTTTTAATATAATTTTGAAAGTATAAGTTCTTATTCAATGAAACTTTGAATAAAGGGTTGTCAAGTATCCCCAATCATGTTAGTAGGATTTCAGGTAACAAAGTCAAGGTCAAAGGTAATTTCAGGTCAACAAACTTAGACTTTGTTATGGCATCAACATCAAGATTTTGACATTTTAGCATAATTTCAAAAGTGTTTGTTCAAATTCCATGAAACTTGTACCCAAGGGTTATCAAGTATCACAAATTATATGACACAAATTTCAGGTCACAAAGTCAAGGGCAAAGGTCATTTTAGGTCAGTAGACTTGGATTATGTTTTCACAACTTAATATGAGAATTAATAAATCAATTTTTTTTTATTTTTTCATATTTCATGAAAGTTATCAATCTTGGTACAAATGATAGTCAATAATTCTTCTGATGATTCTTAGTCAATATTCACTTCAAAATGCTGATTATGTTCTAAGGATTTCATTTAGGGGGGCCTGCTAATGGGCCACCCTACCTATAAATAATGTCCCAACCTCAATTGTTCATCATATCGAATTGCGTAATGCAGGCGAGACCGCCAAGAGCGTTTCCCTTGTTTTTTTTTTTCTTTATCACTCACCCCACCCTCCCCACCCCGGGCTATCAAGCAAGTGCTTACTACGAGAGCACAGTCTCCGAAAGACTTTTCAATGAATATAATTTATTTTCATGAATATTAATGTATACATTTTTGTTAACTTGTTGGAAATTGTTTTCATTATGCTGTGCGTTATGATTTCCTATTATGTATTTTGTATATCACTTTATATTTTGGGTATTTTTTGTTATTTCCAGGGCCATCAAGGACAGCAGTTTATTGACTGAAGAGGCAATCCTGTTTATATAAAACTGAACATAAATATATAGAAAGAAATTAATAGTTGGCTCCCCGAAGTTGTGGTCCTTGCATACCAGTAGTTTTTTGGGGGGAGGGGGGGGGGTGATTGAATGAATATAAATGATTTCGGAAAGAGCTGGGAATGCTTTAAACACTCATGTTTCTACTACACTAATTCCATCGTTACTAGATGTTTAATCCATTGACAAATAATGTCTGTTTCTCTTGTCTCTCTCTCTCCCAGCTTTTCAACGCCCCTCCCGAGCCATTCTCGAGCAAGATGAAAAATCCGTGTTGGAACTTGAGGAAGAATCCGAGACAGTGTCTGCCGTACTTTTACTTGATTGGAATGCCAAAGTGCGGTACCACGGATCTCTGGAATAAATTAATACGTCATCCCTACATCGCGGAAACGAAGAAGGAGCCGCACTGGTGGAGTAGGATTAGAATAGGTAGGTGTTTTCGGTCAGTGAATCAGTAGTAATTTGAGAGTGGGAAAGGCCCCCACTTCAAAAGGAAATCTTCAAGCCCCCCCCCCCCCAAAAAAAAAAATCAAATTATTTAAGGAAGGCACGTGTAGAAAACAGCGGTTGGTAGAAAATGAATGCACGGACCCGTTAGCCTCCCTAAAGTCCGCCCCTCAAAACGAAATCTTCAAGCCCTTTCCCACAAAATGATTAATTAATTTTGATGTTCATAACTTTTTTTTAACTTTGATCTTTTAGGCCTATCGATATAGTTTTAATAACTAAAGTGTTTTAGCTTATATTCCATATATTGTTGAGGTATGGTTTTAATTTTGTCAGTGTTATATTACTTCTGTTTATATTTCATGATTCTTCGAACTGTTCCAGGCTTTTACCTTGTATAAATAAAATATAACTCAAACTCAATTTAACCAAGGCACATGTAGAAAATGAATGTAAGAACCCCCAAGCCTCCTTAAGGTCCCCCCGGTGGGGACACATGCCCCTATGTCTTATCTAGTAGTACCACTGGGTGCAGCAATAGCCTAGAGTTAAAATGGGGAAGTTCAGTCGGTCACTAAAAAAGAGGGTGTCGCCGGCATGGGACTATCATTTTAGTGAGCACTGGTATAAAATGGGGATAGGCACTGGTATAATGGGGATGGGCACTGGTATAATGGGGAAGGGCACTGGTATAATGGGGGTGGGCACTGGTATAATGGGGTGGGCACTGGTATAATGGGGATGGGCACTGGTATAATGGGGATGGGCAGTGGTATAATGGGGATGGGCACTGGTATAATGGGGATGGGCACTGGTATAATGGGGATGGGCACTGGTATAATGGGGATGGGCACTGAACTGTAACGGAAAAAATATTTTGTGAATGATGATCACTACATTTCATTTCATACCGTAAAACTACATCGGCTGCAGTAAAATATTTTCATTTGTCACAGGTATGACGGATACATCAATATCCTCCTGGTATTATTTTAGTACCAATCTTTTTTGTTGATGTATTTTATTTCATATTCCTATTCTTCCTTGATAGGTCACGGTCATGCATCAAACCACTCGAAGTTAAACGCCAATCCCGTGTCATACTACAGCCGTTATGCTAGAGCTATTGACAAGTACGCAAAAAAGGAGGGGCTCAACAAGAGCAAGCTTGTCGTAGGTGAGACGATTCACACGAGTGTTATTTGTTGTTACTAAATACCACGATGTTACGAAAGGAAGCTTCCCAGCAACCTCCCCCCAAAAAAAAACATCTTCGCCTTGGGTATGATCAAAAAAATATTAAAACCTTATTTTACGGACAGTTGATTCGAAGTATCGTTTTAAAATGATGAACCGACACCAGAGTAAGAAGTTTATGCCTACTAAATACTAATGCAGTAGTCAAGTGTATGACTGTGTCGAAAGAAACATCATTGGTATTAAAAATAAGTCTTGTCCGGCCGTTGCACACGAGGCGTTGTTTTGCTGACGTAGGACTACGTCAGTGACTCGCGCAGTCTTTGACACGCCATGCGAAAATGACGTCATACACATTATGAATGCAAAATGGAAAGACGAAGCGAATGTTTTAAATTATATTTAACTGTATAGTTACACGGTTTGATTAAGTCTGCAATTATTACATCTATACGACGCGTCGCGACGCCTCATATGTAATGGACAATGAATTTTACTATGCGTTTTATTATGCGTTTTAATTTGTATGATACTTGGTAAATATGTAAAAATTATTATTACATCTTGGTTTGTGTAGGGGACGGGTCAGCATCGACCATGTGGGATAACAGGTCTTGGAGGTATTTCTATCCTAACGCAACTCTAGGCCCTGCTCATGTCAATGGAGAATTGATTATCTCCATCCAGCCTAAAGCACTGGCTATTGCTATCCTGAGAAACCCTACGGATAGGTAAGCATCCAACAGCTTGTGGTGATGGTGGTGGTGGTATTGATGACGGTGATTCTGGTGCTTGCGGCAATGGCATTCGCAATGACGGTGTTAGTGATCAGTAATGGTGACGGTGATGTTGTGGTAGTGCTGATGGTGGTGGTAGTCAGGTTGATGGTGATGGTGGGGATCGATGACGTCTTTCGGATGGTGACGTGAAAGGTCGGTCCCCAGACGTAAATAATCATATCTGATTGATACACGTCTGTAAAACCCAATACACACACGATAATTAAGATGGTGGTGAGGGTGGTGATAATGGTAATTATGATGGTTAAAGGGGCGATGGAGGTGGCAATTATGATGGTGGTGGTGGTGGTAATGGTTGGGATGATAATGTTGGTAGTAGCTATGGTAGTTCTTTTGGTAGGACTACTGAAGGTGGTGGTGGTGGTGATGATAGTGGCAGTGATTGTGGTGATGGTGAGGGTGGTGATAGTGGTGGTGATGGAGATTGTGGCAGTGATGGTGGTAATAATGATAATGGGGCGTATGATAGTGGTGGGGTGATGGAGGTGGCAATAATTATGATGTTAGCAGTAATGTAAATGGACGTGATAGTAGTGTTGGTGAGGGTGGTGATGTCATACTGATGATGATGGTGGTGGCAATGGCGATGAAGGTGGTGATGGTGAAGATAGTGCTAGTGATGGTGGAGGCAATGGTTATCGGTTACTGTAATGATTGGTGTTAGTGGTGGTGAGGGTGATGGTGATGGTTAAAGTAGTTATTGCAGTTGTTGTGGTGGTAATCAGTGATGGGGACAGTAGAAAAATGGTTGTGATGCTTTGGGTGATTTTGGTGATGACAATGGCGTCAGTGGTGAATGGGATGGGGCGTAGGGATAGTTGTGATGATGGTAGTGGGATAGGTGGTGGTGGTTGTGGTGGTTTTGGCATAGTTGTCTGTGTAATCGTGTTACATATAGCTTAATGACAGTGGTGGTGATGGTAGTGGTTTTTATGATGATGGTGGTTATGCTTGTGATTATCATGAAAGTGGTGGTGGTGGTAGTGGGGACAATGGTGATGGTAATGGTGGTGTTGGTAGTAATAGGTGTTGGTGATGATGGTGTTGGTGGTAGTGATGGTGTTGGTGGTGGTGGTAGTAATGGTGTTGGTGGTGTTGGTGGTAGTGGCGGTGGTGGTGTTGGTGTATACCACGCTGATGGGTCTTCACTAATGAAATGTACTTTCTTGCTTCATCTCCTCACAGGTTATATTCCGACTACCTCTATTTTACCAACACAAGTATGCTAACACCTGAATATTTCCACGAACGAGTGAAGACGAGCATGAGGAAGTTTCATGAATGTACCAAAAACTTAGATGTTCGTACATGCACATATGAAACCCAGGGTATAAAAAGTTATGTGGTAAGTAGCTTATCCATTGTATCCCAATCCACCTGCTTCCCATATCCTCCGTACACCCCTGACGGAACACGTACTTTTACTACCCCTCTCGATATTACAGTCATGGACCAAACCGACCGGTATGTTGGCTATTGGGGTAATATAATGTAATACTTTACATCAGTATATTGCCCGTCTGGGCGTGTTTCCAAGAAACCGTCAGTTCGCCGACATCCCATTACAACGCGTATTTATAGCAGTTCAACGAGATGTCGGGGAACTTGTACCTATATGACGGTTTCGTGAAACTATAACCACATGTCGGTTTCTCTCGGTGTGACTAGTGTCGAATTCGGGACAAACTGATTTGATTCGGAGGTCGTCAAGATGTTATTCCCACTTGTATAAAATTCGCTCCCATGCTGAAATAATAACAACATTGTACTTGAGAGAAGTTCGAGTTTTGGTAAAGATAAAAGTTTATTTGCAAGGAGCTTTCTCGTTGTTTTTAGGTCAGTTTGGAAGAATATCATCTTAGGAATGTCCCCTATTTTTGAAAAAAAAGGAATGCTCTTCCTATATGCCCTCATGTATGACGAGAAATAGCCGAAAAGTTTTTATCAAACTTCATGCCTGTGACCATGTGTGTGTAGTCCCATATCCACTTCGGTGTGCAGTGCATGTGATTTTCAGCAAGACTTATCCGCAAGAAGGCTGTCATTGCTAATTAATGACAAGACCATCATAGATGTTCCGACCTTCTTAAATCTTGCGATTGAGTCAACTTCTTTTCATTTTGATCATTCACAAAATTCACGGAGTTCATCAATTCTTATGCACTTTTCTTCTGCATTTTCAACCATTCTTATGCACTTTTATTCTGCATTTTCAACCTTTTTTATTGCTTCCTTCCAGTGTCTTTCACAATTTTGTATTTTATAAACCAGTACTCAGCTATACCTCACTTGTAATTTTTGTTACAGAGATTGGAAGTTGGGTTGTACAGCATTTACGTCGGTGATTGGTTATCATTCTTTCCAAGAAAGAAATTAAAAATAATCAAGATGGCTGATTGGCATCAGAAATGCTCCAAAACACTTTCAGAACTCTATCAATTCCTAGCATTAGGTAAGTGTAAAACGCCTGGTCACACCCAAAAGCCGTACCAAACCATAAACGAGTCAATATACTTGGAATTAAAGTGATATTTTTGTTTACTTTTATGCTGTGACAAAATGTCCATCAAAACTTAGTGAGCTATCAAGAAGAAGAAGAAGAAGACTAGGTCTTAGAAACTTCAGAGCCTCCACAAATGTTACGCTTGGGGTATTTCCTAATACTCATACATCAAAGCAATAATGTTAGTAAATGCTTTAATGTTTTGTTAAAGGTCCATCCACTAATCTGTTTATTTCCCAAATATTGCCTCGTTTGATGATAATTGGTACAACGTTCCTCCTTTTCTACTTCTTCTTCTTGTTCGTCATTATATCCTTATATTTTCTTGTTTATTATCATAATGGGCTGCTTACTTACAAGTTTACAACCATACATTATGCTTTCTTAGCAGTAAGGTCAAATGAACCAAGCCAACAAACCAATCCTCATCATCTCCATAGTCATAGTATTTCCGTCTTCTTTTTGTATTTATTTTCTTTTTCTTCTTCCTTATCGTTCCAGAGCCGCTTAAGATTCCATCATTGATCAACATTTGTCGAGACGAGGCGGGGAACGCTCGCTCTCCACAGAAACTAAGTCTTGGTCCTATGCTACCCGAGACGAGACAATTACTGGACGATTTTTACGCTCCTTATAACCGCGAACTCGCCAGTATGTTAAGAGATGACCGGTTTCTGTGGAATGATAAGGGCGCGGGGAGCAGCGAGGGCGCATGGAGCAGCGAAGAATCAGTGCCGTGAATCTTTCAGACTTGTAACCATGGTTACGCCTTTATGTAAAGAAATCGAGATCGGGAATCGTGTGCAAAGTTCTAAGCAAGTCATTTCTGACTCTTATAAATGTCAATTATCTGGCCACAGAATAAGGATGTGATTGAATAATTGTGAGCTCAGACGTCAACGGTGCCAACTAGGCCTATATTATTTTCGAAAATCAGGAATGACTCTCTTCATGTCGGCTGCCTGCCTGCCTCTTTTCTTGGAAGATATTTTTGTCATGTTTTATTTACTAAATTGAAAGATGATTTATAGATCTATTACAGAAACCTGAGAGGTGATATTTATCTTCTTCAAATGAAAGTCAGTCTTCCAAGCCCAATGGACTAATCGCATGCAGAGTGAGTTGCAGACGAAATATTCTTTGTCGTTAGCATGATTTCATTCGACATTTTAAAAAAAGTACGGGAATGAATCTCCTTTACTTTCGTTCACTTTGTAAATAATTATGTTATTGCCTTTGGAATGTTAATTGAACATTGTAACGTCTCAATTTGCTTCATCATTTTTTTTGTCATTTGAAATTGTTGATATCATGGATGTATGCCTTAGTATCTAAGGTTAGGATTTAAAGAGATTTGATAGTCTCTGTTGTTTGTCTTTCTCGTTTATCATGTGATTCCTGCGGCGGGGCAAAAACAATATTGGTAGAATATCATTTTGTATATGTTCTCTTTTAAATATTTTTTAAGAATTAGCGTTTCGCGATTCTGTAGTTCATGTGGAGGGTTTGTATTAAACCTTTGGATGTACATGTATATTAACAACAAGAAAGAAAGATACGAGGTACATTTATTTATATCTGAATTACTTGGAAAGTTACAGCTTTTTGACGTTAAAGAGCGCAAGTGTTATATGATTATGAATGATGAAGTAGTAATAGATTTGATTTCTCCAGATACTAAAAAATATCGCAACATTCAGAAGGCAATGTTGTTACCATTATTACCATAAGGTTCGTATAGTACAACTTGATTGGCTAATACATTTGATTCGTTTTGATAATGGTGACCTTTACCGACCCCACACCAACCAATTCTTGGCCATCATGGGAGTTATTTTTGTTTTCTTCCAATATTCCTTATTGATTCCATTCCCTGATTACAGATTATCTCAGCTACGACAATGAACCATTAACCTAAATAAACAATCCACCTTGGCTATATACACTTAGAACCAAATTAGAACAAGACATGATTGAATGAAATTTATTATTGTAGTGTAGTGTAATTCATTGTTTGATCGATCTGACCATGCCTGATGTGACTTAATTGGCCTGGCCGACGATACCTCAGTCATACTAACAAGGCCGAAACCAGACCGGCGATGGACCAAACATAAAAAGAAGAAAAAAGTGTGTAACCACGGCTGGCAAAGAATCGGTCGATTAGGAGTCGGTTAAAATTCGGTTTAGAATTGGGTCGGCGGTGTGAATGAAACACACCCGGTCACACGGCGCAAGACAGACGATCAACCAAACATTAAATTACGAACTCCAAGTTGTAAATCACTAGAGATATGGGGATTTCAAATTGCCTGAATCGGTAATGTCACTGTTACGTAGTGGCAGACTACGTTCCCTATTGTTCCAACACACGAGTTCAATAAAATGTCATTTGTTTCAAAATGTATAAATAAGTTACTCAGGTGAGTCTTCTCTTTTTAGAGGACATGTAATGATATGCTATCCATAATATTATGTTGAGTAGTGCCCGAAGGGAGAAAGCGCTTAGGAGGAGAAAAACAGATATTAATGATATGTTTGTAAATGACAAACGGGAGTAGTCCGTACATACGTCTTATTATTGGTCGGATTTATTTCAAACTCCGCAATTTGGGTTCACCTACTTTTCACTTTCATACAAATTAACTCATTGCAAGGGTTGGATTGCCCTTTAAGGTATTTTGTTCGGTCTGTAGTCTCTTTGTGTCGGCCTCGGTGTGACTGCAGGTAGTTCGGACTCGGTTGCGATTTTGTCCTCATCGAGTCTTTGTCGGTTA
>CP137686.1:4757405-4794264 GCA_037976565.1 Mesocentrotus franciscanus | reverse complement strand
ACCTCCGTAAACTACATGAGCGGACACATAATAAAACATGTGGCTAAATTAATGATAACCATGGGAGGAAACAATTCTTATTGTCTGCTTGACATCACAAGAATCCTACCGGAAGTAGCAATGACCCAATAGCAAAACGTTCAAGTTCCATGTTTAGTTTACACATGTACTCGCATTGCCTCCCGATTTCAACGAGGAGTACAAAATTAATATTTGAAACACAAAGTCATTCTCTTTTTGTTGCAATTCTGCAAAATCACAAAAATATGATTGAGTCCCTCTTGCAGGAGATAAAATAGTTTTTGTCTGCCCGATTAGAGGGCTCCACTCTGACAACTGTATCAATAAAAGGACTAGGACTAAGCAGAGACCTGCCATATATATAATCCCTGGACTATTATGCCAAGACCACTGCAATATTGTACTGTACCATGCGATAACAAATTCAAGCTGCTTTTTGCGGTATCCGTTTCAGAGTTCACATTCTCCGATCCACCTGCTTTAACGATTTAACCCGTTGGTCCAGAACGGGTCCGGGTAACTATTAAAATAACAAGGTCTTTCAAAATCAAGAGAGGTCTACGTCCGCTAGTTTGAAGGCACAAAACTGTTTATTAGTCGTAATCGTAATGCAGAAAAGAGTGACTGGACTGAAAGACTATGTATACTCCACGGTCTACAGCACTCCATAGGCTTTATATTATCGATGCTCCTGACAAAGCTCTGTTGTTGTTGTTGTTTGTGTTAACGCTATCGCGATAAAGCCTTGTTTCCGCTCTGTCTTTTCTTATTTCATGTTTTTTTCTTTTTCTTCTTCTCGAAGTTTTTTTTTGTGTGTCTGTAAATGTAATTAAAGGGAACCAAAACCTTCATCCTAAGTTACCTTTATTGTAAAGTTTAAACGATATGAATAAGATTAGTGAAAAATTGAACAAAATCAGACAAGGTATAAGGAAGTTAAAGCTAAAGAAATAACTTGTCACCAGAGGGCGATATTTAATTTGATGGCGTCATTTGTGGACAACTCTCCATGCCTTCTGATCGGAATTTCACAATTTTCATTTTCTTCGTATTCATTTGTGTTCAATATCCGACTTCATAAAATGTGAAGTAGAATATCATTCTGCATTCTATATCTCGTTTTCAGGGGAGTAGATTATCTCAATCACAAGAAAGAAGGAAAAACATGAAATTCCATGATCAGAAGGCATGGAGAGTTGTCCACAAATGACGCCATCAAAGGTAACTTAGGATGAAGGTTTTGGTTCCCTTTAAGCTCATTTGTGTGGTACTATAACAATAAGTATAACGCTTGAAATATTTTCTGTTGCAAAAAGTGGGAGGTTCGTGCCTTTTTTAAAACGAAATGACTGTAGGCCCTAAATCGGGATTTCAAGCTGGTTGAATAGGTTTAACAGCTTGCCCGGACGAACGCACGGGCATGTAAAATGGCTTGTGAGCATTTTACGCCCTACTTTAGTTTAGTTCCGAACTTCTGATTCTAAACGATTACATGTGAAGTAGCTTTGGGTATCATTGTCACAACTCTGTACATAAGCTGTTCCTTATATGACACGGCCAGAGACTGAAGAGCCTATACTCTAGCTGCAGTGTCAAATTTGAGAGTGTGCCAGTAAGACTAAAAATAACCCGTCGAAATGATTGACCAAACATCTCAGCATCAAATCAATCAAAATCCTATTTCAAGATAACTGCAAAATAAAGCGCGACATCCTGTCCAGAAGCTCTTCAATCTTGCAGACATATCAACAGGTGGGTGATTTGATTTAGTCTACAGCCACAGACACTAAAGTCCACTGCCTACACTGTTTCCATGTCGCACGCCCAATCTGCTGAGAAAATAACACACCCTCAACGCTTAACCGGAGACAGTCCTTGCCTTTCATTCTCTCCCTCTATACGGGTGTATTTTCGGGGGTCGCGCGATCTAACAGAATCTGGACTATTGCATAACATGTGAGTATCAGCGTGTCCACACACGAAACAATTTATCCGAAACTCTATAACGATACGTCGTATAAAGAATCATTGTATAAATTCAGGGTGTCCACACACAAGAAACGTCGTATAAAGAATCATCGTATAAATTCCAGGGTGTCCACACACACAAGAAAGTAATCCTAAAACTGTACAGCGAAATGTCGTATAGGTGCGCCGTTTGCTACTGCGGTCATGAAATGGAAGCGGAAATGAGAGGTCAGGTCTCCTTTCGCGCGCGATCCGACGTTAAGCCCCGCCCAGTTAGACTAGTTCCGTCCACACACAAAATTTCCGTGATTAAGCGTGATTAGGCGTGATTAGTTATTGAGTTCTATTTCGAAACGATGCCCAAACCTGCGTTTCGTTATACGACGTTTCGTTATACGACGTATCGTTAGTAAGCGTCCACACACACAATTTCATCATATAACTATCGCGAAACGGTATAACTAATCACGCCTAATCACGGAAAATGTTGTGTGTGGACAGGGGGTTGGTCTAGCGGTAATATATCCGTGTTCCGGTCAGCTCTCTGTCTTCCCCTACAATCTGAAGTTAACAATGCTTTGCTCTAATCGGACCCAGTAGGTCCCAAACTGAGTCACGTGTTTCAGTCCCGGACGTATCATTTCTGTCTGATGCGCGTCTGTAAAAAAAAAAAACTCATTTACAAATACACACACACGCACACGCACGCGCACGCACACACATTCCCAACACGCACATGACTGTGTCACGACCCTACTATTTTATATGTCTATGGTCACGACTTGGAGATATTAGCGCATCCATGGTCAGGAACAGAGATTGAACAGGGCTTTTGTGATGGCAGTATAGACCGTGTAGTCTGTATAGTCTCACTGGTTCAGACACTATGTTATGTTTAACGACTGACAAAGGTCTATGCCTGAAGACTAGATTTGATCAGGGAGATGGTCATCTCCCTGATTAGATTGACATCTCACATGTTGGTCTGGTATCCCATCGTGAGGTACTCTCAAGGGTCAGTGACATGCTGCACTGTAGAACCATGGACCATGGTAGAACCAGGTACCAGTATCGGCACTATGAGACTATTCAGGATCTGTATTTAAACCGCTTAAACCATGCAGGTCTCTTAAACAGAGACTCTCATATCTAGGCTCTGGTCTTTGCTCGAGGCTTCAGGAATTGTGGTAAAGTATCAAAGTAGAGTCTGTAATTTCAAACTGCGAGGGGGGACCGATCACGCTAGGAAAATCAAATGCTTATTTACAAGGCTACTGATTAGGAGGGCACGGAAAATGGTCTGGGGGCCTTCTTCCACTTCCCCTTCTATAGCTCCCACTTCCCTTTCTTTTCTCGTTTAAAAAAAAAACCCATTCTGTTAGGAGAGATGAGTTCCCGTTCCCCCGCCCTGTACTCTGTAGCTACACCGCTGCCAGTCCTCTCTTGGGTTCATCGAGACCGCTTTCAGTCAAGAATGGAATCAAAAGATCATCAGCTCACAAGGTGGTCGCTAAAAGTGTGGATTCGATGGGGTTTTTTTTAGTGTACTTTGGGAATAATTTTAAGTTGTTAAAGATACTATGTTCCTTTTGCAGCCAACATCAAAATACTGTAGAACTTTGCAGGAAATATGAATATGTCACGTATGTCCTATCTATGAAATTTAAACGTTAGCAGTGTCCAAGTATTCAAATTATGCAAGGAAACCAGTTGACTTTCTAGACTTCACTGTCAGACACTATTGAGTGACTGATTTACTTCTTTTCTTTGGTAATAACATACAAAAAATGAGCTGTAAAGGGTACATGAGCATTTGTCTACATCAATACTGATTGAATTTTTGCGCAGCACAAAACGAACGACCATTCGGTACAAGGGTCTGAAAATCAGACTATTTACTAAATGGATTGCAATGACTAAAAGTCGATTCGACAATTAACGGTTGTTATTTTCCCAGAAAAAGACATTTTCAAGCCCTTTCGTTTTGAGGGAAGTTCTAAACTAGTATTATCTTTCAAATACCGGTGGAATTTAACCTTTTCATTTTTTTGGCCTGGAAATGGGACATAGGACCTTTAGGAAATGGGACATAGGACCTTTAAAGAATTATACCCAATTAAAAGAAATAATTCTAACTAGGCTTTTCAATATTATGATCAAAAGATGAGATTTAAATACATGTATAGAGAACGGTCTGCAATTATCCACAATCACTTTCATGAATGAAAAACTATGTTGTTAATTGAACTACATGTATAGATTATCCTCTCTGCAATATGAGACGCACGAGTTCATGGGCGTGTTCAATCCTAATATCATGGACCCTACCAATGCACATATCAACGTAAGTCCATGTACTTGTCTCATTTACGTGGCTATGTCGCGAGTTCGACGTCGAGTTGGTTCTGGGTGCAGAAGAAGAGAGTGCGGGTATCCCGTTATGGTCGAGCACCCCGTCTTGGATGAAGTTACGGAGTAACAGAAATGAAGCTACTGGGTAATCAAGGTCAATTACAAGTCAATCACGAGACCGGCTCGTCCAGTTCAAAAATGTAATAAACACAGAAAGGCCGATGAAGGCTTCTCTATCCTGGCCTATGGTGCCTGGAATTTCGTTGGCGCGCCGTGTATACAATGCCCGAAACACCTCTAGTACCTCCTATGCCTCACTCCAACTGGCACACGGCCTGCTCACGCAATCTGGGTGTCATCTGCTTATGTTATGCCCCCAAATCTATTTCTTTCTATATACAAATGTGGCACACTCATCTCTACCTCTCACTAAAGTAGAACACAAACCTTGTTACAGAACTCTGGGTATTTCAAGTTCAACTCTCTCCTTAGACAAAAGAAAGCACCTGGTTTAAAGGTACTATGTCCCATTTGCAGGCCCAAAAAATGAAAAGGTTAAATTCCAACGGCATTTGAAAAACAATACTAATTTAAAACTTCCCTAAAAAAAGGGGGGGGGGGCTTGAAAATGTCTTTAAGTGGGAAAATAACGACTATTAGTTGTCGAATCGACTTAGGAGCTATAGAGCCAGTAAGTAATAGTCTGATTTTTCAGACCATTGTACCGAATGGTCGTACGTTTTATGCTGCGCAAAGATTCAATCAGTTTAATTTTGGCCATTACAAGAAGTGGGTTATTGATGTAGACAAATGCTCATGTACCCTTTACAGCTCATTTTATGTATGTTATTACCAAAGATGAAAAAGCCAGTCAGTCACTCAATAGTGTCTGACAGTGAAGTCTAGCAAGTAAACGGGTTTCCTTGCATAATTTGAATATTAGGACACTGCTAACGTTTAAATTACACAGATAGGACATACATGACATATTCATAATTCCTGCAAAGTTCTACAGAATTTGATGTTGGCTGCAAAAGGGACATAGTATCTTTAAGGAACTCTTGTTATCTAAGATGACATCTGTCTATATTCAATTTGCCTTACAATGATCCTACCCTAATCAGCAAATGAATTCGGGGCATGTAGTCACATTGTGACATCT
The DNA here is from genome assembly GCA_037976565.1 of Mesocentrotus franciscanus. NCBI lineage: Eukaryota > Metazoa > Echinodermata > Echinoidea > Camarodonta > Strongylocentrotidae > Mesocentrotus > Mesocentrotus franciscanus. The sequence goes on along the minus strand of CP137686.1, from coordinate 4,788,761 downwards.
ATCGGGTATACCCATTCACAGTTTCACACATCTGGGTAGGGACTAGAGAGAAGCAATGTAGACAAAATGCCTTGCTTAAAGGTAAAGACCAGTTTTGGAAACGCCCCCTTCTCAAAAAATGAAATGGAAGCTCTCATTACCAATCATGTGAAAGAATATGTTTTGACTAATACGTGATGATACAAATTTTGCCGGGAAACCGCCTGCTAATTGATATATTTGGTAAATTATTATATCTATTGGGACCAAATAGATATCGCGCACGTGGTCGCGTAGTCCAATATACATCTTTCTGTGTACAGTGCTTGTAACTTTACCAAGACTGTGCCAAATTTCTTATCATTTTGATGATTCCAGAACCTTGCAGTACACACCAATACCTATATGCTAGATGATCAACCTTTTCTGATCGATTCCACAACGTTTCTTTCACAATGCAATCGCATGACCAGAACTGGTCTTTATCTTTCAAGTGTACCAATCACCTGAACAGATAATTTGTGTAAAGCTAGAATGTATAAAATTAACCTTAAAAAAAACACCTGGCATGCTATAGGTAAACGGTTAAGGAGTATGGACAAAATAAAGGATAACATTAAACCTAGCGTATAGGTCTCTTTGTAGAAGTAATATTTTAAGCTCATATTTTGAATACACTATAGTCACATTGAATGTCTTAAATCAAGAGCAAAAAATTATTTGGTCATTGGTACACTTTAAAGCCCCTCTGCACTAGTTTGGTCAGGAGGGATTAGAGGGATTAGCGTGGTCACTGACAGGTGGTTATCCCATCAACTCAGCTCTCAATTAACATAAGAAAAAGAGGATCATGGGGGACCAACGGGCACCGCTCTAATAGGCAATATAGCAATATGTTTTCTATATAGAGGGAGCAAGTAGCTACAAGTAGTACAGTGGGGCTTTAAAGACATTAGTGCCTTGCAGGGGATCGAACCTACGCATCTTCAATCAGTATTTTAAACCACTCGACTACGAAATCTTTATATAGTATAGTTGTGGTCAAAAGAAAATATCAATACATCATGTTTGCGATTTAGGTGAACTTCCTTTTTCCAGAATCTGGATAACGCCGTCGTTGAACAAAAACCTACATACTAACGTAGATATATCATCATTGTTTCTACATTTCCAGTTCCAGAACAGAGCCTATATGTATTTGTTTTGTTGGGGGTATAGGACAATATCATTTTGAGCTACCTACAAGCTAGTCTGAATGACTGAATATGTATAGGAATTAAGAAATACGAACAGACCCATTTAGGAACTACCAAAGTCTACACGAAATAGCTCCAATATCTTGCTGATTATACACAATTCTGAAAAGTCGTGCACATAGACTATACTACCGGACTTCCAAAAGACGTTGCTAGAAAAGTCCACGCCTATACACTTTAGATGAATCATTTCTATAGTTACTAAAATATTTGACAATTTATTACGAGACAATTTCATAATATAACATGATTATTTCTCATATTTAAACATACATTGTATATATTATTCTTCCTATATCTACATGGTAATAACATACAGGATAATACACATGTAGCTAACAAATCATGTTTAGTTTTGCCATGGACTTACTCCACTATCCCTCTGAATTAATCCAGTTATTGTTTTTTTTTTAAATTCCGTGTTACGCTCATAATCACATTTGATCTTGATTTGGTAAGGCCTATATGCAGAAACCAGGGAGATGATCATCTCCCTGCAAAAACGTAGAGTTCAATTTTCCTATGTCATCCACCGGTTAAAACGAAAGTGAACAAAGTTCTGGAATAGCTCATAATTTCCTGACTGCTCGTCTTATCAACGGGCCAAGGAAGCTATGCTTTGTCCAAGCGGAGACCTGTTACTCGATCTTTGAGGTTAAAGGGAACTCTACCTTTGTAATAATTTGATTTGCATGGAAGCAGAAAAATGAGAGAAACAGAATGGCAAGAGTTTGAAATAAATCGGACAAATAAGAAGGGAGTTATGGATGTTTGAAATATGAGATCACTAAATGTAATCTATGAGAAGTAGTCCTGGACAAACTCTACCGTTTGTCGTGTACAAAAAATATCATTAATTTCTGTTTTTGCCGTTAGGGTTATCTCCCTTGGGGCACTACTCAAAATATATTATGGATATAGGTCCTCGAAAAACAAAAGGCACCCCGTATAGTGATTACAACTTTTGAAAACGTATAAACTTTCCCAATTTTTGTCCGATTTCGTTCAAAGTTTCACAAGTCTGATTCTCTAATTTTTGAACTCAATCTTAGAGTTCCTTCAAAAAGATTACATGGGAGTTTTCTCATATTAGAAAACGCTACAAAACAACAGAAGGAAAAGTCACTGTTCGCGACAAAGGTCACGCCGGGATGGGCGTATGTCAAGTATCTTTCCCATAGGAACCGCATGGTCAAAGGTCAAATGAAGATGCCATCTGGTGAAACCTGTTATCACTTGGAAAGTTCACGAGTAGATAACACCAATTCATTATGTCGAGTAGAATAGGATAAAGATAACAAATCATGTGCTTACTAATATATTACTACATGTAACTGTAACAGGTGGAACGCACTTTTCATTCTAAATATATAAAGAGGGAGTTTGTGTCTCTATTACATATACGCTATAGGACATTTACTATTATCATGAAAATAAGGCTCGCTAGAAATATTCCTAATCTTACAAATGGCGTATCCAGAAGAGTACATGACCAATGGCCGAGTGTAGTTAGTTTCGTTTTGCCTCCCCTTTCATCTTAATTTGTGCCCGGAGTTCTGTCCATGTGTACGCGTTATGTGACTGTGACTTTAAAAAATTCATATTTCAAAACAGAAAAATTATCTTTTTAACAACTTTACATACGCGAGAATTTCATACGCGAGAATTTCAGATCAAGGATTAAGTCTACCTCTCTCTCTACACACACACACACACACACACACACACATACGCACGCAAAATTTACACGCCATATCTTGAGTTATATAAGAAAATTCAGTTATCAATAACTTATATTTTGTTATTCAAACATCTAAATATATTTCATAGATTTTTAAATATTTTTTAAAATAATTTCCTCAGACCTGCTAAGCTCCACCCTAAAAAAAGCTCCAGATTTCATTCATCTTGTGACATCATCTATCAATAGTGACCTAACAAGAGAGAGTTGTATGTAGCTTCACCAGAGCTGACCACCTGTTACAATGGGTCAAGAGAAGCGACCCTCTTTTCGTATTAAGAATAGCGACCCTCTAGTCGTATTATGAATAGGGACCCTTATGAATAACGACCCTCTTCTCTTATTATGAATACCGCATGGCCTCTCTTCACTGCAAAAACCAGGGTGTTAAGTTTCTAACACCAGTATGGTATTGAATTTTTTTGACACCATTGGTGTTATTTTTAACACCGGTCAGATTTAAGCATGCATTAATAATTACTGGGTGTTAAGTAACATGGTGTTGTTTTATGCTTGGTGTTGAAAGTATCATCACGTGATTTCGTTTAAGGCGGTTGATTGGTCGAATAAGTTTTCACAAAGTGTACGCGCGCTTAATGATTACTTTACACGTGTTCACAGAAAAATACATTTATCATGATTTGTTAAGCAAATTATGACAATGCACATCAATTTTGTGATTTGTATTTTCCTTTGGCAATTATTGACCAATAGATTATATGTCCGATCTTGTTACAATTATATTAACGTTTTAGCAATAGATATATTGATTATATGATTACTAACCAAGAAACAACATGCATGTTTATTATATATATATATGTGTACCAGCCTGTAGCACATACATGTTAATCTTGAATTTACTTCAAATGATCTATGTGATGGAGTTAATGCAATGGAGATTAGAATATACCTATTGGTGGACAGTTGCCAACATCGATTATGAATTATCAGTTTACCACTGGTTCCTCTACCCTGGTCGATAATAGGGAATATGGAATGTGGGACCATTAGACATACATAGAAAAATCTCTAATGGATCAACAAGAATATAAACACCAAAAGTGGAATTGAATTTGTTATGATTCCAGATATTGGTGTTAATCTACACCAGTAGGAGTTGTCAAATATTAACACCAAAAGTGGAATTGAAATTATCTAATTCCAGAAAATGGTGTTAAGTAACACCAGAGGAGTTGCACGATATAGATACCAAGAAAGTGTTAAATTTAACACCCTTGGTGTTAAATTTAACACTCTGTTTTTTGCAGTGTTGGGATCTTTAGATCCGTCTGTGTATATATGTAAGTGTGTTTTATACCTAGTGTTTGTTACTTCTAGAGATTTGGCTTTTTGATAGTGGGGTTTCAAGTATGAACTTGAAAGTTCTAATTAATATAGACCAGAATACTGAAGCACTCAACATCTTGGTCAGTGACGCCCTCACCACCTTCTCCCTTTCCACTCCTCTTCTTTTTTGTATATGCATGTACTATGTTATTTTGTCACCAATCGTTGGGGGGGGGGGTACATTTCCCCAGTGTCCCCCACTTGTGTCAGGATCGGCTAAAGTAGAGCCTCTTTCTGTCTCATGGTGCAGACACGACTGACATGAATTTGTGCTTGCAAACTGCATGTCAATGGGAAGACTGACAGGTGACAGTCTGACAGTGCTAAGTGCTACCTTATGTCCATTTAGCATGTGTTGACCTTTCTGACCCTTGACCTCTTGTTGCCTTGACCACCATTAATGACCTTGTCGTGCATGCTCTCCGTGGGTCTAGTCCAATGGTCTGATTGGTCTCTATTGTAAAATATTTTGACACAATGAATATTGCTACATAAAAGCATAAAGACTCAACTCTTACTCCGAAATAAGACTCGCGGACGTCTTTGGGGGGTGTTTCATCAATTCAATTCAATTCAATTCAATTCAATTTATTTCTGTTTCCAACGAAACAATACAAAATCAGTTTTAAACATTTACAACAATTTAAGAATACATATTGGAAACAGAGGGGTCCACTAAAAAGCAATGCTTGTACAAGTGTGGACACCCTAAATGATACTTAAGAATAATGATTAATTAAATTAACAAGTTCTTAACTACAAAAGGAACTACAAAATAGAGAAAATGGGGTGCCAACAGAGACGAGAACGGGACAGGACAGTACCTTACATGACAAACATGGGAGGATACGTTTACAATACAAAGAGTAGATAATGCCCCCAAAAGGAGAGAGATCAGGGGTACAGAAATAATTTTAAAAAATGATGAGGTGCATGTGGGGTTGAGAGGAAAATGAGGAAAGAGAGATGCGCGTTAGAAAGGAGATAAGCTTGAGAAGGCACAATATAATATATCAAATTACATTTTGAGTCAGCGAGTAGAGAATGATCTTGTATTAAAAAAACAAAACAACAAAACAACATATAAATTTAATGAGGTTGATATGATTGTAATAAAAACAATTTCAATTTTTTCTTAAAAGTATTAATCGATGGAGCATTTTTCATTTCATCACTTAAAGAATTCCAAAACTTTGGACCTTCATATATGTACGTTTTTTGGGCTAAGAGGGTCCGCATGAGAGGTAAATGAAAATCGTCCGAATGTCTTGTTGGGTAATTATGGACTGAGCTATTTTTAAAAAACATTTCATGAAAAACAGAAGGCAACATATTATTTTTATAATTATACATAAATTGACCTAGTTGGAAAAGATATAAGTCTTTTACCTTTAATATCTTATTTTCAAAAATAAAGAGTCTGTATGGGAGCGAAAGGGGAATTACAAATTATACGAATAATCTTCTTTGTAATAAAAACACTTTGTCTAATGACGTTTGATGTGTGTTACCCCAAACTAAGAGACCATAATTTAAGTATGGGAGTATCAATGAACTATAAAGCATAATTAATGAATTAAGAGGGAGACATGTCTTTAATTTATAAATAATACCGATATTTCGGGAAATAATTTTACAAATATTGTCGATGTGATTTTTCCATGAAAGCTTTTTGTCAACCGTTACACCTAAAAATGTATTAAATGAAACGCACTCCAGTGGGGTATTATCCAAAACTAAATTAGCTGGCAATGAATTTATAGATTTACTAAACAACATATACTTCGTTTTCTGGAGATTCAATGATAATTTGTTAGCTCTAATCCACAATAAAATATTACACATTTCAATATTAATTATTTCAACTAATCTATGGGAGTCTTTGTGAGAAAAAATAAATTTGTGTCATCAGCAAAAAGTACGAAAGACAGAATATCAGAAGATCGACAAAAGTCATTTATATATAAAATAAATAAGAGTGGGCCTAATATGCTACCTTGTGGAACGCCACAATTTATATTACTAAGATCTGAGGAGTTGTCATTTAAAAATACATACTGCTTTCTATCCGAAAGGTAGCTCCTGAACCACTCCAAGGCCATCCCACGTACACCATAATGTGAAAGTTTATAAAGTAAAATATCATGATTAATCGTGTCGAAGGCCTTGGAGAAGTCCAGGAAAATGCCAACCATATGAGAAGATTTGTCGATGGCATGAGCTACCTTATCAATAAAAGACAATAGTGCGTGTACAGTGTTATGTTTTTCCCTAAAACCAAATTGGAGATTAGAAAAAGTATTATGATTTTTAAAAAAAGATACTGTCCGAATATAAATTATCTTTTCAAGAATTTTCGAAAAGGAGGATAATAAAGAAATGGGTCGATAATTATTAACATCTAATTTATCACCCTTTTAAACAAAGGAATGACCTTTGCAACTTTCATGGAGGTGGGTACCTGGCCATGTAATAAAGACAAATTAAAAATATGAACAAGAGGATCCACAACGGAAGATATGATGCCCTTTAAGATAAAATTATTTATTTCATCACGGCCCGAACTTTTCTTAGTCTTTAGTTTCGAAACAATATCTAAAATTTCACATCTATGAGTAGGAACAAAGAATATAGACTTTTGATTGGGCTGGCCCAAAAATCAACAAAATGCTTATTTGATGGGGGAATGTTAGCAGCAAGATTTTCACCGATCGATGAAAATAATTATTAAAAATATTTACTAAGTCCTGAGGATCCTCAACAATCTCATCATTAAACTTAATTTTGTTTATGTCAGATTTATTTTTAGTAACATTCATTGCCTGTTTAATTATTTTCCAGGTATTTTTCATATCATGTTTATATAATACTAGCATATTTTCAAAATATCTTTTCTTTTCCAAACGAATAATCTTAGTCAAAATATTCTTGTAAGTTGTATATTTAACTTTCGATCGTTCTGTGCTTTTTAATTTATATCTATAAAAAAGATTATTCTTCCTATTTATCGAACGTAATATTGATTTAGTTATCCAAGGGAGCCTAGGTGTTTTTTTATAATTATTAGTTTTATCTCTTTGCTTAGGTATGCAAGTATCTAATTGGTTATTCAAAATATCACAAAAATTGTCGTACGAGAAATTCGCTTCATCTACAACATAAACAGGAGACCAATCTACATGTTCAAGACTAGAAACAAGGCTAGCTAATTTTGCTTGAGTGACCTTACGTCTGAATAAACGTGGGTCATGATTATCAATTGAATGAGATAGAGTATAACGTGTTACGATGGGATAATGGTCAGTTAAGTCTGAAAGAACAATATAAGAGTCCGGGTGGGAGATTACATTTGAAAAAATATTATCTATTAAGGAGGCAGAGGAGTTTGTTACGCGAGTGGGCTTGGAAATAAGTGGTAAAAAAGAGGCAGAAAGGAGAGTCTCAAGAAATTCTTGTGACACAGTATTATGTTCATGATTTAATAAATTTATATTAAAGTCCCCCATTAAAAAACAATCTTTATTAATAAACACTGAACTTCGCAATAAGTCAGATAACTGCATCAAAAATTCTCTTGGGTTTGAATTAGGGGGTCGATAAATTACTCCAACCATTATATTTTTACCTCCAGGATTCATAATTTCAATAATTTCAATTAAAGATACTATATGTCCCTTTTGCAGCCAACATCAAATTATGTAGAACTTTGCAGGAATTATGAATATGTCATGTATGTCCTATCTGTGAAATTTAAACGTTAGCAGTGTCCTAATATTCAAATTATGCAAGGAAACCCGTTTACTTGCTAGACTTCACTGTCAGACACTATTGAGTGACTGACTGGCTTTTTCATCTTTGGTAATAACATACATAAAATGAGCTGTAACAGGTACATGAGCATTTGTCTACATCAATAACCCACTCCTTGTAATGGCCAAAATTAAACTGATTGAATCTTTGCGCAGCATAAAACGTACGACCATTCGTTATTTTCCCACTTTAAGACATTTTCAAGCCCCCCCCCCCTTTTTTTTTAGGGAAGTTCTAAATTAGTATTGTCTTTCAAATGCCGTTAGAATTTAACCTTTTCATTTTTTTGGCCTGCAAATGGGACATAGTACCTTTAAAACCGATGTTGATCTGAAAATCGATTTTAGACCCGAGCCAAGTTTAGCTTGCTGTTTCATCACAAATTCCGCTTAAAAATTAGACAGTTATGAATGTTTGAAGTTGCGATCAATCAAATACACATTGGCAACTCTGTGACATGTCTTGCGACCTCCCTTTCCATTTGCTTTGTACATAAAATTTCATAAACTTTCATTTTCTTCGTTCTTGATGACGGAATTATTTTTTCCATACTTAGGTTGTACAGAAACATATTTGCAATAATTATATTTAGGTCAGGAGCGACACAATTATGACTTCACCTTTAAGTCCGGAATGGGGCCCCATCCGTTGGCATCTACTGACTCCTGAACTTATATTACAGCCGATGAATTACTTCACACGAGACGATACACAGTTTGAACAGTTCTAAACACGGAAATGTAATGTTTTGAACGAACTTGCAAATACATGTACTTATAACATGTCAGTATTTATTTATTCAAAAAACTATAAGATATAACAAACCAGAACTAACACGATAATGAAATTTTACTGATCAAAGAGAATTTTGCAAAAACCCACAAAAACACCAACAAACAAACCAGAAAAAAGGACATCCCCACCCTCCCCACATATAAAAAGAGACCCAAAAAGGTGTATTTATTTTACAATTACATGTGAGAATTTTACTCTCTTTAATATTGCTCATTGCTCTCAATCAGGAATCCTGGTAACGAACCGTCATACCTAAAGCTTGAAGACGTTTATATCTTTAATTTATCTACTGGGTAGGGACGAATGTTGATGACAGCAGGATGAGGTGCAGATTTTATGGACCAAACCGACATAAAATATAAAACATAATAACAAGCTGACATTTATTTTTCATCTTTAATACAAAACTGAATTTCTCTTTAGAGGGAAATCCAACCTTGATAGCAAACTACTCTGTAGATGAAAGCAGAAAAAAAATCAGAGAAGTAGACTGAGGAAAGTTTGAATGAAATCGGACAAAATATGAGAAAGTTATGAATTTCTAAAAGTTGTAAGCTCTATAGGTATGGGCTCTTCAAATTGGCTGAATCGGTAGGTAATGTCTCTGTGAAGTAATGTAGGACAACTTTCCTAATTGTTCCGACACACAACATGACTAAAATTAATTTTTCAAAAAGTGTATGATTCAGGAGGGTCATTTCTCCTTAGAGGATCTGTAATAATATACTATAGATCATATATTTTGAGTAGTCCACCCAAGGGAAAAGACACTTAGGAGAAAACGGAAATTAATGATATTTTTTAACACGCCAAACGGGAGAGTTATCCCATTGTGTTATTTTATCCGCGACTACGTCACAATCCACTGACCAAACTGCCAATTTGAGATTCGCATCTAGTATTTGAAACATTCATAACTCTCTTATCATTGATTATATTTCGTCCGATTTATTTCAAACTTTCGCAATTCTGTTTCTCTTAATTTAAGTCTGCTTATAATCAGTCTGCTTGTTAGAAGGGTAGGATTGGAGACATGTTATACCCTCACGCACGCCGGAGGAAGGAATGTCGATGACGGGTGATGAAGTGGAAATATATAGAACAATTTATGATCTGCTGCTCACCAGGACTATAAATCATTCACACCATGAGGCCTGCCCCGTTCACACCAGAAATATCACGCAAGCAAATATGAGTATTTCTGATCACACACACACACACAATACACTCACACAAGACACTCACAAACTCATACACAAAGATCATATGAACACATTTTTATTTTTAAATTTCACCTTAAGATTTTTCTTTTGAGGCCGCCATCCTATATCCTATCGCTTATGGTTGAGGTCTCCTGCACTTTTTCCACAGATAGTTCGGGTAATACTTTAAATTTATAATAATATGTTATAGAAATATTAAGGTCGTTATTATATGTGTAAATAAAATAACATGAAGTTATTATTGTTTGTATATTTTGTATTATGCCTTACGTTTATCTGTTCTTTGTTATTATATTTGGACAAATGCAGAAATAAAATAAAATCAAAATCAAAATGTAAAGGAAAACATGAAATCGTATAAAGAGAAGGTTGCATTCTGGGAAAGGTGAAAAATACTAGTGAGTTTTTGCAATATTTTTATGTAAGTGTAGAAGAATATCATATGTACAAAAATGTCCCTTGAAAAAGATGGCATTTCAAATGCCCTCATATTCAAAATATGACGAGTAACAACTTAAGGTTATAAACTTGTAGGATACACTTTCATGCCACATGTTTGTTTAGTCTTATATAAACATTTCTGTGTACAGTGAATGTCAACTTTAGCAATACCGGACTAATTTATTATTTTTGGATGATTCCATAACCTCACACTATACACCGATCACTCACTTACATCAACAACCTTTTCCAACCACTTTCACACAGTTCTTTCAACAATGCAATTGCACGGCCAAAATAAAATTTAATTTTTAGGGTTTAAGTCGTATCATAAACTTTATTAACTAAGTGACATCAATCACATCATTACATGTAATTTCCAATTTGGCTGTACAAAACTACAAATATATCACCAGTGTCCACACGGTACCAATGATATCAATTGACCAACCACTATTTTTCGAAAATTAAATTACGAAAACCACTTAACTCACTTAACATAAAGTTAAGTGGAAATTAAGTGGAAGGTAAACACTACGTAAGAAGCTTCGAAAATCCATAAATAATTGTTGGCATTTGATCAACTGGACTACATGTTTTACATTGAGTGTATTTTCAGTTTGCGGATATAATTTTGTCATTTCTAATCTTCGCTATCCATGACAAATCAACCAACCTTATAAAATAATCATATGTGAACAGGTCTAGAAAAGAGTTCGCGCACATGAGATAGCGAAGACCACGGCACTAGCGAGGAATTTCGGAACACAATGGAGATGGGCCAACATATATATTGACCTTTGTTATCATTTTCATGTTTCCAGGGGCATTCCTCATTTTCCTTGAAAAAGAAACAAAATTTGAAGTCTCATTCAAACAATTAGGACACATTTGTTGAAAGTTTGTTTATATGGTGCATATAGGGCGAATGATCGGTTTTATCAGAATTAATTTTTAATGAGTTTATTCGATGATCTATGTACAGAAAACCATGCCACCGTGACAGCATTTATTTATTTATTTATTTATTTATTTCGCATCTTTATACAGAGTATCATGTTCAGCTACAAAATCATTACGTAACATTGTTAAAAACTTTAAAATAGGCTGGTTTACAACAGGGCTCTGTTTTAAGACAACATAAAAATGACAATGAACAACATTATATATAAAAATAACAGGGGTAACGAAGGCTAACACACACACACACACGCACACGCACACAATGACACACACACATCCACACACACACACACATCATCATCATCACACTCACGCTTACTTCACATGCACTCAGGTGTAGCTACTCAACCTGTTTACCACCTGTTTACAAAATACAATTACATTAAAATCAAGCATAAAATAAATTTGACCTCACTGCAACCCCCTCCCTCCTCCACCTTCATAAAAATGAGCCATTAATTGCCAGGTTTGATGAGATGTTTAAAAATGGCTAAGGACTGGGCAGATCGGCATTCATCAGACAAACAATTCCATTCATTTATACTAACATATACAAATGTCCTCTGATAGTATTGCGTTTTACATTGAGGGGCACGTAATAATAATCTGTTAGTGCTCCGTGTTACACGTGTAGAAACAATGTCATTAAGAATAAATTTACTACATAACTGGGATGGTGCTATCCCATTTACACATTTATACACCATGCATAATATTGACTTCTTAAACAGTTCTTTCAGAGTAGACCAGCCTAGTATTCGAAAAACTGTTTCCGATGACGTTTCCCATGTTTTTCCACTAACAATGTATGCTGCTCGCTTGTGTAGCGTGTTTAATATTTTGTAATTTGATACGGATGAGGATGACCAGACGGTTGAACAGTATAATGCATGGGGGAGAACAAATCCCCAGTATATTCTCTTAAGTTGATCAACATTAAATATATTCTTATTTCTTCTAATTAAGCCAAGTTTTGTTTCATGACTTTTACAATAGAAGCAACATGAGATTTGAATGTCAGAGTATCATCAATCGTCACACCCAGACACTTATATTCAGATACACATTCTAATAAAGTACCATTTATTATAACAGTTATTTTTTTATCCTGCAAGGTATTCAATCGTTGACGTGAACCAAGAAGCATCACATTCGTTTTTTTATCATTTAATACCAATCTATTCTTAGATGTCCACTTGTAAACTTCATTCATTGCAGAATTTAATTGACTTTCGACCGATTCTAGAGTTCTACCACTAACATACAGAGTTGCGTCGTCAGCAAACATGACAACCTTTCCTGACTTGATACTAGAAACCAAATCATTAATATATATTGTAAATAGCAGGGGCCCTAAAACCGAGCCTTGTGGTACCCCTGACATAGTTGACCTTGTATTAGATAATTTACCCCCTATTTCTGTCAATTGATCCCTAAAACAAAAGTAAGATTTAAACCATGCCAATGCATTCTCAGAGCATCCTATTATAGAGAGTTTGTTGAGCAATTTATTTATCTTTGCTAAATTATCTTATTTAGCATTGAGGTCGATTGACGATATGGAACTCCCGACATCCTTCGACCAGTCACTGCAGGGTCTGGTGGTTCACACCCGTCCTGGCTTGTCCTCGCCGGTGTGAAACTGCCACCAGTTCCCCGAGAGAGTGCCGTTAGTAACTTGCAAGAGCTACCGGTACTTACCCACCTTTGCAAGCAGCCTTCATGAAAGTGAAGGCGGTCATTGTCGCTTCGCGACAGACAGCTACTACTACTACTGTGTACGACCATTTTCTTTTTTCTTAGCGGGGCGGGCGGGGGAGGGGGGTTCCGCCATGCACCCGTGAAGAAACTTTCCGTGTACTCCCCCCCCCCAAAAAAATAATAATAATAATAATAATACCTACCTAATAATTTCTACCTCAAATTATGCTGCAACTATTACCATACAACATATTAAATCAACCGCCTAAATTACTATTTATTGGAAAATACTAAAGATTATATTGATTGTAGGGAAAACAATTAATTTGGAGAAGATGGAATTAATTGTAACTGTTTAAAAGTTATTAAATGGCCCAGATCAAATAGAAATATGTGTAAGCTTCATACTTAATACCTCAGTCACATCAACGAAACCGACACCGGACCGACAACAGATCGAACGAACAGTTACATTACCACGAATGGTCAGAAATTGGTTGGATTGGATTCGGTGTAGAGTCGATCTGGTGGTGTGACTGAGTGAGATGTAAGACATGAAAAGCGGATAAATGCAGCATCTTGATGGTAAGATAACATTATTTTCATGATAGTGACCTTAAATGTCATACTGCTGTCAGAAGGGTCATGTGAAGATGAGATGAGATTAGCGGGAAGATTTTCGAGGGAAACCAACGGGAACCTCGCGGCTGGAGGACATTCCTAGTTTACAGTAGTTGCTCGACGCAGCTACTGTTTGTTCTGTTCTCCTCCTTTACAAGAAACGGTCTACAACTAGAAGCAATTGGAAAATGTTGATTATGTGTAGTACTTAAAAATTGATGTAAATTTTGGTGTTTTCAACGGAGAAAAAATAAAGAAAAATTGACTTAATCTTGCTGGAAATCTCATGCATTGCACAAAATTAATGTGACTATGGCCTGTATAAGAACCACACACATGGTATCCCTGCACGTGCATGCGCTAATTCCAAGGAGCTTTAGAAATTATATTGTTTTCAGCTCCCTCACGACTCACAATGTGGCTCCATCACTACTCGTGACGAAGATTCATAATGAAGTTATTCATTTTTCGTCGGTACAGTTTACATGTGCAGGCCGGGCCAGCTCCTCCCCCCTCCCCCTTAGAAAAAATTTTGCTAGGAGATTATTACTTCAGGATGTTTGATAATTGATAGAAAACTGTAGACACCTTCAAAGTTTTCCAACACAACATGTTTTGTTATTTTAAATTTAATGAGGAGACTCTACACCTTGACTGACCTCTGTAGCTGCAGGGTTCATGACTGTGACTGCCGGAAAAAAATTGGTCCTGGTCATGTCGGCAATCTGACTGATGACATGGTGCACCTGAACCAAGGTGTAAATTTGATGATCTCGCTGCCATTTTTCGCACGCGTGCATTTTCATCGAGAATAGGGAACTTTGGAAGGTAGGTCTACTATTTTGCCCTAAGATAAAGTCACATGTCTAGTATAGCCTAGTACATGTCCTGCTCCCATAGCCATAGGCCTATTACAGTCCTTGGCTTTTGGTCTTCAGGCATAGACTAAAACACGATGCTGCAAAGTTTTGAGCCTTACCTTACTTTGTCCCCAGCTCTGCTCGGGTTTTGAGAGCTACAATATACATAACACCATGGACTTAAAAACTAATAAGTACGAGATATGACTGACATTGACAAGGGTTTATGCCTGCTAACTAGAGTCAGACAAGAAACATCACAGTGATGGCTATATTTGCTCTAGTTATGATGTGTAGTGTACTGTCCTATGGCTAGTCCTAGTCCTACTAGGGAAATGTTAGTCTACAGCCCTATAATCCCCTGGTCCTACATTATTTTTAGAACCTGTAATACTACTAGTTATTATCAGTGCTTGCAACCTGCGGTATGCCTTTTTTTGCACACACGCCATACTAAGACACGCAGCTTGAAACTAAAGAGAGATACATGAGTCACATCCGGGAACTCAAATTCAGATTGATTAGCGTACAGACACTGTTAAATATGTACCTCCCTTTTGCTTCCGAATGTTTCTTTTCCATCAGATCAAACAAACAAATATTACCACTAATCATTTAAAGTTAAGACCGGTTTTTATGGAGGACACCCCCCTCCCTCCCTCTGCCCTTTCCGTGGAATAATGGGCTGGGCCATTTTTTTTTCTTCAAACACTTCAGATCACGAAAGAGAATCAGGCCCCTATAACAATCCTTTAACCAAAGTGGATTCAATTAACCTGTCTCTAAAGCAGCTGTGTAACATCTGATAAAAGAGGATTTCAAACTTTGTCCAGGCCCTAGCTGCCACAACATTACAGGCACAAGTTGGGTACCACATTGTAACTCTATATGCCGCCCTACCATTACATGCCCGGCATAGCATGAGTCCAGTCATTCATTGGGGTGACACTATATAGTACCAGGAAGCTTCCCTTGGGAAGAGAAGGGTGACTATTTCTTTCCTTCTTCACAATAATGTTTCCGTCCCACCCCCCACCTCTCTCTCTCTCTCTCTGTCTTCTCTTCTCTCCCTCTTCTCTTTCTCTCTCTGTCTTCTCTCCCTCTCCCCTCTCTCTCTCTCTCTCTCGCACTTTCTCTGGCAGTTGATAGGGTAAGGGAAGTCCCCAACCTCCCCAGCTCGCCTCTCCCAACTGATATGATAGGCTGTATCTATTTTTATTTACAGAAATTAGCTGAAGTATAGTATGGCCTTTGAGGAGAATAGCTGTAAAAAAACATTTCACTCTGCTTGGTAACTAGACTAATGCTAGCGAAAAATAGAACAACTGAAGGAAGTTTCCTCGAGATTTTCACCTGGGAATCGGAACATCTGTGAAATAAAACGATACAGCATGAAGTGCACACCTTGCTGCAATATGCCCCAACTTGTCAGCATTGCAAGTGACCTTTGACCTCGACCCAGGCCTCATCATAGGGGGCAATGAACATTCTATGCCGCAAGTTTCCATCAGGAGGGCAATTCAAAACAGCACATGCCAATCATTAAGAACATACGAATACAACCCCGAGGCACAATAACACGAATCATTGTGCAGTTGGAAGGTAACAAGCCAAGATATTGATGATATTGACTTTTTTTTATACGTCGTCATAGTAATAGGTCTAAGAGTTTTAAACTACCAGGAGAATGATACTTTTTTGCCATGCGACTCGTTTGCTATTTGGGAATACATGTTCAAAGTCATGTACTCTCCAAATTCAGAGTAGAATGATTCTCTCGAAAGGGCTAATCAACAAAGATCTAGACCGGTTTTTATGGAGGACACTAGTAAACAATTATACTTTTCCTAACACATTCATAACGAAATGTTGTATGACACTTATTAAAGGTACTATGTCCCATTTGCAGGCCCCAAAAAATGAAAAGGTTAAATTCCAACGACATTTGAAAGACAATACTGATTTAGAACTTCCCTCCTAACGAAAGGGCTTGAAAATGTTTTTTAGTAGGAAAATAACGACCATTAGTTGTCGAATCGACTTAAGTGATTGCAATCACCTAAGTAATAGTCTGATTTTTAGACCCTTTTACCTAATGGTCGTACGTTTTGTGCTGGACAAAGATTCAATCAGTTTAATTTTGGCCATTACAAGTAGTGGGTTATTGATGTACACAAATGCTCATGTACCTGTTACAGCTCATTTTATGTATGTTATTACCAAAGAAAAAAAGCCAGCCAGTCAATCAATAGTGTCTGACAGTGAAGTCTAGCAAGTAAACGGGTTTCCTTGCATAATTTGAATATTAGGACACTGCTAACGTTTAAATTTCACAGATAGGACATACATGACATATTCATAATTCCTGCAAAGTTCTACAGAATTTGATGTTGGCTGCGAAAGGGACATAGTATCTTTAAAAGACTACTAAATACTTTTCCATTCATTTTTATAATGTACAGGAATCAGACATGCACTTACCACTTCCTAAGTTCAAATTGTCAATTTCCTATAATTCGTGTTTGATTGAGTTCCTGCTAAATCGGTTGGTGATCCAATTATCTAATTTCATGCGTGTTTCACTATGCCAATCTTTCACTTTGATCTTTTAATTTTGGGGTGAGCCATCTATAAACTCCGTCATCATCCTTCGAGTCATCACACAGTTGTTTCCCAATGTTTAGCAAAAGAAAGATATTTGAACTCCATCATCGCAACAAATGAAACGAAAGTTTCACATCCGAGACAGTCTGAAATAGGAAACTGAACATATTCAACATCATCAATTTGTGAGGTTTAAAGTGCCGGTTCAAAGAAAATCACAA
Source organism: Mesocentrotus franciscanus (assembly GCA_037976565.1). Classification (NCBI taxonomy): domain Eukaryota; kingdom Metazoa; phylum Echinodermata; class Echinoidea; order Camarodonta; family Strongylocentrotidae; genus Mesocentrotus; species Mesocentrotus franciscanus. The sequence goes on along the minus strand of CP137686.1, from coordinate 4,771,196 downwards.
ATATGGCAAATAACGTATCACTAGAAACTGGTAAGCTAGCTAACAGATGGCCATCATACAAGTTTTAGGTCAACTACATATCGGGTGATTTATAAAAATACAAATAAAACCGCCTACATAGCATCTGGGATATGCGAGAGATTCGCCAGAAAAATAACGATGTTTTAATGCCGTCACAATATGAACCAATCCTGCCCAAGCAGACGACATCCCATAAAGAATGAACATAATTGCAATGCTATTATTTCTCAAATTATAACGGGTTTAGTGTATGTAAATGTGATGAAATTCAAAAAGGGATATGAAACCGATGTTGATAACTAAATTCTTTTGTTTGTAAATACACAGGATAGGGGTTAATGAGCAATCAAAGAAACCACACTTTCAAATTAAAAAAAACCCCGGAATGATAGCATGGACGGCATTTGAATACAATGGCGTCTTATTTTGTTTACAAGCGACGGATTCCTTTATATTGCATTTATCATCAAAATAATACCATGCGCGGGGTTTAGAGTGAGGCAATAGATTAAACATTTAGCCTTAGGGTACGTAGTGAAGTAAGAGAAATAACTGAAGAGAAGATGATAAAACAGGCACTGAAAATGTGTGAGATGTCATGGGACATCGTCTGCTTGTGCAAATCATGTTCAACATGTGACGTCACACATCTCAGCAGCGATCGGAGAGCTTTTCAGGTGCTATGCCGGGGCTGTATTTAAGCGTTTTATAATTGATAATAATCATTACTTCGAATGATTTCAAGCATTGAATTTTGATAACCTTGTCCAATCAAAGTTTCACCTTTGCAATAATGACAATAAAGTTAGTTTTCAAAATCAATGAACCTTCTCTTTAAAAGAAAAAGGATTTCATCAAAAACGCTGAGGCACATAATCCTTTCACCGGTTTACTTGGCATCACATCAATCGTTATTATTTATAACATCAGTCTGTCTTTTATACTTTGTATTATCTACATCATGGTATCTTTTTATACCACATGTTTGTGTAGTCCCATATACATCTTTCTGTGTACAGTGCTTGTTACGTTTACCAAGACTGGGCTAAATTTCTTATCATTTTGATGATTCCAGAACCTTGCAGTACGCACCAATATACTTATATGCTAGATGATCAACTTTTCTGATCGATTTCACACCGTTTCTTTCACAATGCAATCGAATGACCAGATGGGTACCGGTATAGGAAGGAATTTCTTGAATGCTGTGAGCACCAAAAACGGTAGCCTAGCACTTGTAGCAGAACTGCATGGAGCACCGCGCCTTGAGCACCTTGCGTGGTGGAATATGTGCGCCGTAAAAACAACCAATATTATTATTATTCATTAAGGTTGACATGTTTTCATAGTATATGAGCGTACGATATATTTGTGATATTTTGTGTTACATTCATGTCATGTATAATTTATGTATATGTTTATTCCATATTTTGTATTATGTTCATGCATGTTTAATTATTTTCTTCTGTCTTTTCCTGTTTCTTTTGTTCCTTTTTTCTTCTGGAGCTCTAGGAAGAACAGAGCCATTTAATAAATAAATTATTGCTGTAAATATAGCGATCCATCCGTAAATATTCTGTTAAAGTAATTATCATTTTTTTAAATGTTCATATGTGTTTTATACGGAAAATTAAACCAAACCATAGAATGTCCATAACGTTACCTTTTTAACATATTAATCAAGCACAGAGGATGATTTTATTCGACAAGACTATGATGAAAACAAGACAAATTTTGTGAAGATAAATCTTAAAGACTGGCATATCATTTTAACAACAGGGACAACATTAAACCAAACTTCGTGAAACTGTATGATGTACCACACATTTCAACAAACTATCAGACTGACATTGTCTGCACATTGCTCGCGTAATAGTAGAAGTCGAAATATAATCGCACGTAGACCTACGTTCTGTCAGCAGGGAGATGTAATATGCACCAATCTACACACAGTCTCAGCGGAAACAGGGAAGGGGCTGAAACCTTATAACCAGTGAAAGGTCATCACGCGTAAATCAGACCACTCATCACGTAATAAACTATGAGGCGCCGTTTGTAAAACTATTATATAGACAAATTATATGTTATATAATCATTATTTAACAAATAATAACCATTATTTACATATAATGCAAGTAAATGTACAATTTTATTTGTAAATAATTCTTAACCCAGTTTCATTATTTATAAATAATTACAATTCATACTTCATTATTTATAAATAATTACAATTCATACTTCATTATTTATAAATAATTACAATTCACATTTCCATTATTTATAAATAATGACAAAAGTACGTTTCATTATTTATATATAATTGCCATTATTTATAAATAATTACAATTCACATTTCCATTATTTATAAATAATGACAAAGTACGTTTCATTATTTATATATAATTGCCATTATATATAAATAATTACAAATCATATCTTCATTATTTATATATAATGACAAAATACATTAACATTATTTATATATAATTGCTATTATTTATAAATAATTACAATTCATATTTTCATTATTTATAAATAATTACATTTCTAAATTGTATTATTTATAAATAATTACGATTCCCATTTTCATTGTTTATAAATAATTGCCATTATTTATAAATAATTGCAATTCACATTTCCATTATTTATAAATAATAACGATTCCCTCTTTATTATTTATAAATAATAACTGTTCACGAACCTTTTATACATATATAATAAAAAGCGCATTTCCATTATATATATATAATGAAAAGCGCACTTCCATTATATAATATATAATGAAAAGCGCAAAACCATTATATATAAATAATGATTGTACATGCAAATGTGGCAATGGTGGTACCACCCATAATATGAATATTCATGAGTTGGACTGTTATTATTATTCTTTATTCCAGGCACCTTTCCATTTTGTGCTCTTATCAGAAATCCTACGTGCGGTTAATAAGTCTCTGTATCACTATTCTCCTTCTTTTTTGTATGCAGATTTGGGTATGATTGATAACTGTAATCATTCCCATGATTTTAATAAGAAATTATTCTCATATCTGTGATGGAATTTTTTTAAACGTACGATTGCCTGAAGACAAGACTTTCGCTGCATGCATATAGTTAATGTATGACGTCACCTGCACAGAGTGAGAGTTTGAGTTTTTCTTTGAAAGTTTGATGGTGAGTACAGCTGTAATTACGTTAAAATCTCGTAAATTGAATAATATTTATAAACATATCTGCTGATAGTATGAATCTGCGGTTTGTCTGTGCATCATGAAGTGGTTTAAAATTGTTATATGTGATGAATTTAGGAATAATCTACACTCGAACTTTTGATTCGTTTTTATCGTCGTGAGTAATATTTCAGCTCGATTGCCATCGTCACCCAGGCCCAAACTTTCGGGCGGGACTATCTCTGAAAATTAGATACGAGTAGATCACTTCACTGCATCAATGATCCAAGCTTTTTGTTACTTTTACAGTTTTAGGTCCAACTGTTGATTAACTATTTCATATTTGGGTCAGAAGAATAGCTAACACTCAAAAATTTGGACCAGATTAGACTTAGGGTGCGTTTATCGGGTCTTGCCATCAGATATGTACATATCGAACCCCACTATCGAACCCCACTATCGAACCCCACTATACGAACGTGTTCTCGGGATGTCGCGTTTATCGTCTCTTCACGATTCAAAATAAAGGCCTTGTCTCTGCACAGCTGCTTTGCGCCGTTTGACCCTGGAAGCGGATTAGCCTGGGAAGGTCCATAGAGCTATATGGGAAGGTCCGATTTGTATGTGGGGTTCAAAACAGCTTTGCGTTTATCGTGTCTCATAAACGTGATTCTGGCTGTATGTCACATTCAAAACGCACCTTTTTCGGCGTTACAATATGCCCATATCTAAAGACGTTTGAAATAGGGCTTTGCGTTTATCGCCTTAAAAAATTGCCTGAAAGACGTTTGAAAACGCTGATTCTAGGCAAAAATTTGGTCGATAAACGCGACCTTAGAGTTAGCTTCAGCAAGTTCAGGCCTTAAATTTCAATATTTTTAGGGCAAGGCCACTATTCTGTAGTGTAGGGCACATTCTTATATTACAGCACAAATAGGAAGAATTGGAAAGGGCACAAAAAATCTCCAAGGCCAATGAGAGGGGCATTGAGGCCGGTCACAGGGGCATCCAAGGCCATGGCCTTGGTGGCCTTGGATTAATTAAAGCCCTGTAGCTTACTTAGAGACCTACATAGTACACTGCACTACAGAGTACAGTGCAGTAAATTTTCTGTTCACTTTTTCCTCTCTCATAAAGCTCAATTAGGAAGATGACGTAAAAGAGACAATCTAACTTGGGTCTAACGTTAGATTTAACTAGTGTAGCGTGGTCTTAAAGTTAAACACACACACAGCATAGAAACAGGTCTTTACTCTTCATCTATGAAAGTCCCAGGCTCAACTCGGCTTGTCAGTACGTGCTAGGGAGTTGAAAAGTTGGGCTTGAACGGTTAGGGCATTTTAGTTTTAAAATCTACATTCCAGGTTGTGTCGACACTTATAATTATACAGGGTGTACTAGGTTAGGCCAACTTTCATTTGGTTATCTAAGACTATACTAAGTTAGATGTAGCCGTCTACTATCTAGACTTGATTTTAATTTAGGAATGGGTCTAACTTGGCTAATTATAGGCTTTCTTGGGTCATGACATGGCGAGTTCAACTTGGGGCAAGCAGATTCATGAAATAGTACTGCAAGAATGTGAATGTTTGTTCTTGATTTTAAAGAGTAAATAATTCAGTGAATCAGTGATTACTAGCAACTGAATGGGGAAGGGTGCCTACATAAAAGGAGCCTCCGTTTTTTTAATTTTAAAGGTGAATTATGATTGACACTATAAAGTATAAGGAATGTAAGATCAATTATCAATGGAGTAGATCTATAACTTTTCCATGATCATGATGTATGAACCTTTTTCTTTTTGTTTCAGGATGATGCTCTTCTTCAGTAAAATAAATGATGAAGGCAATTAATTTCCCTGAGAATTGAGACAAATTCAGATAGGAAGAGAACTACTGACCTGCTGAGGTTTTGACAGGTAGGCTGTATGAATAAGTCGTTTGTATGTCCATACAGCTAATTAGGTACTTTGAGGATGTCATTAGTTCTTTCACATTTACCTATCAATGATTTCATATCAATGTGCATGCATGTCCACTTTAATCACAATGTACATGCAAGACCTTTTTAATGTTTAACGATAGAGATAATGTACATGTAGGTACCAATGTGCTTACTTTGATTCTTTTCTCTTTTCATTCAACAGACATACATGTATGGACTATGAAGTTCTACTTAGCCTCTGGAGCTGCGACTGGGGATCAAAACCTTGGTATTATTATCCTCTTCTGTTGTTAGCCTATGGAGGTTGCAGACCAGAGCGGCCCTCGGGGTGGGGGGTGGAGCACAATTTCAAGTACCGTAAAAAAGCCCTTTTACATAGGAAAAGTGCCCCTTTAACTTTGACAAGTTCCCATTTTCCTTTAAAATAAGTGTCCACTTTCCATTCTCGTAAGTGCCCTTTTTAATCTCTAGTAAGGGCCCCTTTTCAACTACGAGAATTGCCCCTTTTCACTATTGATAATTACCCCCTTCACCTCTGATAATTGCCCTATTCAAATCTGAGAGGTGCCACTTTTACCTTTTTCTTTGTATGCCCCTATTTTCTCATAAATGCCCCTTTTCAGGTAAGAGAAGTTACTCCTTTTCACTACAGATAAGTGCCCCCTTCATCTCCGATAATCGCCCCTATTCAAATCTGAGAGATACTTTTTTTAATTTTTATTTGTATGTTTTATTAAATCAGAACTATTATCAAAATATTCAATAATGATTGGTATATATATATAAAAATTTTTTTTAAATTGTTAAGAAATAGAAGATATATTTAAGTCAATAACATATTATAGTGCGCAATACAAAGCCACCAATCTGAGAGATACTTGTTTTACTTTGACAAGTGCCCCTTCCCCTCCTGATAAGTGCTCTTTTCATCTGTGACGAGTGTCCCCTTTTCACCTCTAATAACTGCCCCTTTTATTTGACACGAACCCCTTTTCTTTTCTAATAAATGCTCTTTTTCCTTACAAGTGCCCCTTCCCCTTCTCATAATTACCCCTTTTCATATCTCTGATAAGACTACATGTACAGTATATTAGTTTGTTGTAATAAATGAATAAATTAAACATAATGTTTATTATCTTATATACAATATTGCCTTTATATATTTTAATTTTTAGTGTGCATATGGTTGGATGAATTGAATTATATGTGGAAAAAATCTGGAAAGAGAACGTGAGAGTTCAGAGAGAAAGAGAGAGAGAGAGAGAGCAAAGAGAAGGGGAAGGAAATGAGAGAGAACTATTTAATGGTGAGAGATGTTGATGTGAAAATGAGAAATTTATAGTGAGAGAGTGAGAGAAAAAAAAAAGATGGAGAAAGGGAGGAAGAGTGAAAACAGTTGCCAATATAATTTTCATATGTATTATAAACAGTTGGAGCATGGGGGGTGAAACCACCATCAAATCCTCTGTTCCCTGTTTCATGTAAATTGCCTCCGCTCCCTCCAACTGCAAGGGTTTGGAAGAGCTGATAAAATGACACTTGTTTGGGTTCTCAAAAAAGTGGGAGGGGAGTCAAATTAAGTTTATAGTTAGCAGAACACACCCTGCCCCCCCCCCTTCCCTTCCATTTTTTACAGTACTATAATTATATAACTGAGAAAAAGTACTATATAACCGAGAAAAATTAATTTCAAATTTAACGTCGAAGGTTCCCATTTGTGTTCAACAACAAAAAAAGACTTCGAATTTGCCTACAGAAAATATAACCTGGTTCTGCCCCTAATACCCCACCCCTTTCTATTTTTTCCTTTTCTTTTTGTTTTGCTTTTAAAATTTTGGGCCACCATGGACTGATTATACAGATAACATCTGATTAAGTGATTATATCAATCTTTTCAAAGATTACTTCGTAGACACCACTACTTTATATGTCTATGCACCACAGACAGCAACTCTTCAAATAATCAGCAATTATGACATTTTAAAATTGTTTTTATTGGATAAGGCCATATTGCCATGTCACTTTGTGGACCTAGCTAGTATTCTGAAGAAACTATTGATATGTGTTTTTTTCTTTTCCAATTGACAAAATTTTGTTGTTGTTGACCAAGTATGAATCAATTTTTTTCCCAAGAGTAGAAAACGAATACGTAGGATATCTGATAAGGGCAGCGTTATAAAGATTTACGATTAAGCATAAGTTTAAATAAAGCGTAACTTTGAAAAATCAAGCGTATCTCATCAAATTAAGCGTAACTTTACGCTTCATTGAAAATCCATCTTATAAAGAAAGTTACGCTTTATATCAAACATATCTTTTTTAATCCATAAACATTAATAAAAAATGAAGCATAAAGTTACGATCAAAGATGGCAGCCATACTGCTACTCCTGCAGGAAGAGGCTGGTAGGCGACTACGGAGGAAAGAATCTTCCAAGACCGAGTCGACCCATTGGATAGGCCCTGACAATGAAATCTGGAGAAAACACAGATTCACAAGGGCTGGTCTACTCGGTCTCTTGGATCAAATAATGAAATAATGGAAGTTATTATAAAAGTATGTTTTCTCTATTGTTATGATAATTGAAAAAAAACCCTGTTAATTAGATTATATTACTTGTAGCTTCAACTTCTTGACATTAATATGCATGTGGGCACAAATAGCAGTAAGTGATATCTACGGTACATTTAAGGTAGCTCCTTGAGCTGCGGTAAATGATCTTATTGTATATGCCACTTGCTGGTTTTCCATAGACCTGTGCACAAATGTGTTCAAATAATGCTATTAAAAAAAATTCCAATAGGCTGGTGTACAAATTGAATATATTCTGCCATTCTTTTCACTAAACTTCACATTATTCAATATCCGTGTCATTCAAACATCAATCAAACAATACAGGAAACATTCCCTGATGTCATTAAGTTTACATCAATCTATCTTGCTTCTCTTCTTATAAACAAGCCATCTTCATTGGAATTCACATCCTGAATTCCAATGAAGAAGACACCTCTCTTGCATTGTACATGGAAATATCCATCCACTGATCTCCGACGAAGTACCCTCAAATTTTACCCACAGAAAGCTCACACTGACCCGTAACCAAAACCACCCTGAAATGATGACAATATTAAAAGATCAATTCATTACTAATCAAGTGTGGATTTTAATTCATTTGATCCCTTGATTGTCTGGGTTTACATAAACAGGGGAGGGGGGCAGCTTGTGGCATGGAACCATAAGGGCCAGTGAGGTTCTTTTGGGACATAATTGAAACCTACCCAAATACCAGTCATATAAATCAATGCTTCACCGAGAGTTTGTTGCGTTTTCTCAATCATGACTTGTTGAGTTTTGTGCAGAAGTGCTACAATCCATTGATTATGTGTATTGCGAGTAGTCCAAATCTGGAGGGTCACAAACTCCTTCTCTACCTCCACTGTCACGTCTTGATTCCTGTAGAGCCTTGTGATTTGAGATGAACTTGGGAGAGGTACCCACGTTGTTTGGGAGTCACACGCTCCTTCTGCTGACTGTTTCTCTTCAGCAACTACTACAGACGAGTCCACTTGCATCTTTGTAACCAACTCCGATAAGCCGGCTGTTCATGAATAAAATGTTAATTGAAAGAAGAAGAAAAAAATCCAATATTGTACAAGCACTTTAAGATCTAAAGCTGACATCACAAGTATATTTATTTTTCTTTTTCTACTTGTTGTTGTTTTCTTCTTCTAGTAATCTTCAAAGGGCTATTAGTTTTATATAAATTCACTGTTTGCTCGACAGGAGTACATTCCTTATTTTTCATGCTTATTAGCCCAACGACAGATCCCAGATTAAAATATTACTTCTGATTATGGTCTGAAATGAAATACCATATTGCCAAACATGCATTTTATTACTAATATACTACATGTCTGAGTAAAAGATCTAATCAAACATTCAGACCATTGTTTTAAAAATAGCATTCATAGAAATGGCATAGAATTTACTCCAAATAAATTTGACATCATTAAACTTTAAGCTGTGAAAACCTCATTTTGATTTGAGTGTAACTTTTGAGTTATTAACAACCAAAAGTTTCCAGTGATTTGTTTTTGTTTTTATTTTACTTTTAGTACACAAACATATTTTTCTTTATCACACTTGCAGGTTCTGGGATATCTATCTCCAGGACAACAGGATATAGTCATATAAGATAATTAGATCTTGTACTGCTAGGCTACCCCCCCCCCCTCCCCTCTATTATAGGAGTATGAAAAAGAATACTTAATAATTTTATGTAGCCTTTCTTAATCACTAATCCAAATTTTGAACTTGGGTTAATGTTGTTTAAAGAATATATTGTGAAAGTGAGATGGATTGCAGGTGGCAAGGGTGTGTTGGTTGAGAATTGCAGGTTAAAATTCATGCTCTACTATGAGCCAACTTACTTCACACACTTGCAGCAGGGTAAGGTTTTGCAGAAATTTTAGAACTAAAATATCAACTTTGTAAAATACCAGTATGTATAAAGGAATTTAGGATAACCTGACTTTGGGTCTGCCAATGTTTAAAACAAGCTTCATTTCATCATGATATAGGGTTATATTGCTCAAGTTGCAATAGGGTTTTAGATTAGCTTTAGGGTTAATATTATGTTTAGCTATCGATCCAGGATTAAGGTTAAAAATTCATTTTGTGTTACAACATAACCACTAAACAATAGAGCATGTCGTAAAAATCAGGTACTTCTTCTAATTGGTAAAACAGTGTTACATGTTTCACAAACTGGGGGTCAGCATATTTTTAGTTTACTAAAGCTATTGTAAACAAGTCAACACAAAGCGTAGCATCCCCTCGCAGGGTACAAATGGCCTATATACGTCGGAACAAGTTACCTCCATTAGACTATACTACTATATTACTAGGCAAGGAAGTTAACCACATTTTCACATATATAATTAGGTGTTTTTGCATATTAATGAGCTATGACCTTTCACCTTTGACCTACATACTCGGAAATCGCACTTAGGCTGTGTTTTGATACCATGTACCTTCATATCAAATTTCATTAAAATCCGTCAAACATTACTAAAGTTATCGATCAGAAACCAGATTCGCATATTTAATGAGCTATGACCTTTGACCTACATACTCGGAAATTGAACTTAGGCTGTGTTTTGATACCATGTACCTTCATATCAAATTTTATTAAAATCCGTCAAACATTACTGAAGTTATCGATCGGAAACCAAATTTGTTACGAATGGAAGGAAGAACGGAAACACAGCAGCGTTTATATCCCCTCGACTTCGTCGGCGAGGATAATGATAGAAAGAAGTGGTGTAAACTATTCTCCCTTCAACTCTTCACCATGTTTAATCTGCTATCACAATACAAAGGAAGATTTTTAAACTGCCAATGATGAGTAACATACATACAGCTCCACCAGCACCTGGAAAATCTGATTGTACGACACTTGTTCCTGAGACATTTGCTCCACGTCAATTTCCTACACTATTAAACCAAATACTTAACTTCATCCCTGGACCCAACACTAGACCAAACCCAACCTTACATCTAACCTCAATCCCAATTGCAACCCTCGGCCTAACCCTACACATTTGACGAATAAAGCCTTGAGCAGTCGTTGCAGGAGCAGATGTTGGGTCACGCAAAATGACATGACAGACTCACTTGCTATGAATTTATCTGTTTCTTTCCCGGATTTTTAAAAACATTGTAATATTCAATATGAATTACCAGTCCATTGTGAGTTGCTCCTATATTGTCAGGCACAAGAGGCCATTGCTTTGAGGTAAGGGGCAGAACATCAAGACTGGAGCCTCAAGGCACCTCATGATCTCTCAATATGAAGCCCTCCTTCTCAATCCCTGGAACAGAATTATAAACAATGCAATAAATATTAACCAAATTTGAAATAAAATAGCATTATTTAATATTTTAGTTGTCTACAACTTTACTTTTTCAGCAAAATTTGAAGGTCAATTATTTTATTCTTTTTGCTTGTCATTCCTTTTCATGTACTGGACCCCCCTCCCCTTGCACATGAGCTTAAAATGTTAATTCTAAAAGAGATATTGTATATTGGAAGTTAAATACCGGTAGTCCGGTACACATTAAATAAACACTTCAGCAACTTGTTAGTAGACATGTGGATTCATACATAGCCACCCCTGAATGGATACTTCTCAAACCAGCCCTTTGCATCCCCCTCCAACTTGGCCTTGATCTCACTCATTTCAAAATTTCCTTTTACTTGAAAAAACTAAACAGATCAAGTTATAAGATCAAAGGTAAATATGTTTACCTTCTCTTGTGGTGGTCTGTTTTCTCCAGGACATTCTTGTTTCAAGCACATACTCCAAGACGAAAAGCAAGCATTTCTGCGACAAGTCTCTCTGTACATTTTCCTGTAAAAAAGAGAGGAATTTAATTCTTAGAATAAAAGAAAATGAGCATGATCATTTAAACATTGATGAGCATTTGCAAAATTAACTGTGCTTTTTAATTTGGATTTTCTCTTTACCAAAAAGCCCTCCTTTATCTAACATTGAAATTTATGTTCAATTTCTTGATCTAGATCTAGTTGATCTCTAGATAATCTAGATCCATGTTTCGTAACTGTTCAATTTTATCAAATTGAGACAGCACAAAATAAATATGGACCTATAGCTATGTCATTAGCCTATGACAGAGAAAACTTAATCGTGTTTACAACAAACAAAAATTCAAAGATAGAGATTAGAGGCAAAGGCTATTAAAGCCAACAAAGAGTTTGAGAAACACACAGGCACCACTAATAGTAGTCTGTACAGTAGTCTAGACTGAATAATATGGGGGATCGTGTGTTAATTTGTTAGACAGCTACGACTTTGTACGACTACAGTAGTACAGTATCACATTCACAGGTAGTCCAATTGGCAATTATTTACTGCATTGTACTCTGTAGGCCTCTATTCTCTAAGTCTAACTCGGTCTACTCTAGTCTATAAATGTAATCTGGTCCAAATTTTGGCGCTTAGCTTGCAACTGTGACCATACTTTATTACTTTTTAGTGTAAACTATTAATTTTCTTCTGACCCAACTATGAAAGTAGTTATTCAACAGTCGAACCTAAAAGTAACAAAAGCTTGGATCATTGATGCAGTGAAGTGATCTAGGGCTATAATATCATATGTAAGTATTACAGTCTATAGGCCTGGGCCTACTCGTATCTAATTTTCAGAGATAGTCCCGCCCGAAAGTTTGGGCCAAGCTGTCGGGAGTGACTGGGTGACGACGGCAATCGAGCTGAAATATTACTCACGACGATAAAAAACGAATCAAAAGTTCGAGTGTAGATTATTCCTAAATTCATCACATATAACAATTTTAAACCACTTCATGATGCACAGATAAACCGCAGATTCATACTATCAGCAGATATGTTTATAAATATTATTCAATTTACGAGATTTTAACGTAATTACAGCTGTACTCACCATCAAACTTTCAAAGAAAAACTCAAACTCTCACTCTGTGCGGGTGACGTCATACATTAACTATGCAAGCAGCGAAAGTCTTGTGTTCAGGCAATCGTACGTAAAAAAATTACATCACAGATATGAGAATAATTTCTTATTAAAATCATGGGAATGATTACAGATATCAATCATTATACCCAAATCTGCATACAAAAAAGAAGGAGAATAGTGATACAGAGACTTATTAACCGCACGTAGGATTTCTGATAAGAGCACAAAATGGAAAGGTGCCTGGAATAAAGAATAATAATAATAGTCCAACTCATGAATATTCATATTATGGGTGGTACCACCATTGCCACATTTGCATGTACAATCATTATTTATATATAATGGTTTTGCGCTTTTCATTATATATTATATAATGGAAGTGCGCTTTTCATTATATATATATAATGGAAATGCGCTTTTTATTATATATGTATAAAAGTTTCGTGAACAGTTATTATTTATAAATAATAAAGAGGGAATCGTTATTATTTATAAATAATGGAAATGTGAATTGCAATTATTTATAAATAATGGCAATTATTTATAAACAATGAAAATGGGAATTGTAATTATTTATAAATAATACAATTTAGAAATGTAATTGTTTATAAATAATGAAAATATGAATTGTAATTATTTATAAATAATAGCAATTATATATAAATAATGATAATGTATTTTGTCATTATATATAAATAATGAAGATATGATTTGTAATTATTTATATATAATGGCAATTATATATAAATAATGAAACGTACTTTGTCATTATTTATAAATAATGGAAATGTGAATTGTAATTATTTATAAATAATGGCAATTATATATAAATAATGAAACGTACTTTGTCATTATTTATAAATAATGGAAATGTGAATTGTAATTATTTATAAATAATGAAGTATGAATTGTAATTATTTATAAATAATGAAGTATGAATTGTAATTATTTATAAATAATGAAACTGGGTTAAGATTATTTACAAATAAAATTGTACATTTACTTGCATTATATGTAAATAATGGTTATTATTTGTTAAATAATGATTATATAACATATAATTTGTCTATATAATAGTTTTACAAACGGCGCCTCATAATAAACGCCTTTCCTTTGAAGGGAGAAAACGTACAGCACG